>CAWUDS030005332.1:0-56123 GCA_963859935.3 Lathyrus sativus | reverse complement strand
ATCTAACATGAGAGAAACATTAATTAAACAAAAATTATCATACACTTGGATTTACTTACAATAATAATAATAATAATAATAATAATAATAATAATAATAATAATAATAATAATAATAATAATAATAATAATAATAATAATAATATAATAATAATAATAATAATAATAATAATAATAATAATAATAATATTAATAATAATAATAATAATCAATTTGGAAATATTGAAATCAATTAAAATTAATTCAAAATTGTTTCATGTCATTGATATAAGAATAATAATTTGACCCATCTCTAGTGGATGTCCATAAAATTACCCACAATAGATAAAATAAAAACCCACAAAAATGAGAATGAACAAGTTTCGGATAATTATCCACTTAAATATAAAACAAACTTCAATTAATAATCTTTAATAGTACTTACAATTATTTAAAGCAATCTACTCATAATAAATCATTTTATGGATAATTAAATAAGGTAATGAGATAAACTAAAGTAACTATAGACCAAGACATATTCACATATAAGATAGATTTTTAAAAAATTGAATAGATACAAATTATAGCATATTATTATATTAAGAATAATTAACATTGATAAGAATAATGTACCTTATAGAATTTTGAAAGATGACTCCCTGAAGAGTGAGAATGAGAAGATTACTACTCTTATTGTCGTTTAGAGTTTTCAGAGTATATAAATTGTCTAATGGGACGACACTTAAATAGTTAAACGGTTGAGGACATAGACCTTTCACTAGACTTAACTGAATGATCCAACCCATTAGGTCCATTTAGACACAAAACTCAATCAAATAATTCATCAATAATTAGTATTTAATAACAATTGACCATATTATAATTAATTATGTAAATTCATTTGATTAATTAAATAAATAATCTTACAATCTCCCACTTGGATGACAGTAATCAATTATTAAAAATATTAATCTTAATATTAGATTACTAACTATGGTCAAAACACTAATCAATTAAAAGAGAAGTAAGTTTCAACGTAGTAGAAGATGTATCTGGTAAAGAAACAAATCATACATGTTAAAGATTCACAACTTATATAAAGAACGATGAATTTATAGTAACATGTTTAAGTTGAGATAATAGGTTATAAAGAATGACCCAAGCATATGAAAATATTATTGATAAACTTCCACCAACCCAAAATATCATAAAACTTACTCATGTGTATAAGTCTGTGGTCAGTGATTTTACTAATGAGTTTTAAATTAAAGGTCATAGAATATCCACATAGGTCTGAACAATAGTACGCAGATATAGGCATGCCCTATTACGAGATTAATTACATTTAACCATAAGAACCTTCATTACACAATATCATACTCGATAGGAGTATTGATATTATATTTGTTCTTTCTTATTATGACCGTAAGAGTTTGAAATGTTGGTGACAGAATAACACAATATTATTGCATGCTAAAGAATTATTGTACATTTTTTTAACAAGAATGACCTAAAGATCAAATTATGATGTTTTCCGAGATTAAGAGAATAATTATATATCTCGGTATAATAGAATAAGACTTTTTAAAGTTAGTGAGTATTTTGAAGTTTTCTTAGAATATGTCATATTCTATAAAATGTATAAGAATATATGATAATATCGAATTATATAATTGTGTACACATTAACTCCCACTAAATCAATATGTATAAGTAAGATAAGAATTTATCAGAGTCTGCTATTATTAAATACTTTAATGATATAATACTCAATAGTGAGATACTTAATTGTTAGTGCAAAATTATCGACAAAAGTGGTTATACAACTTATCAATATTTCAAAAAAACTTAACCACTTATTTTGCACATGAATATAGCAGATCTATTAACACAAGTGGTTACAGAATAACAGTATGAAACTCAATATTCATCAATGGCAGATTTTTATTATCAAAATTTGAGCTTCATAGTTAACCACATATGTTGCATTTAGAATTAAGGAGATTGTTAATTTTCACTTATAATTTATAATAAAAAATCTTCTTATAACAAATAAAATTCTTAAAGAATTTTCATAAATAAATTAACTTTCACATTAAATAGTATGATAATCATATAAAATAAAATTATCATCATATGAGTGAGATTAAATCCCTAGTATTTTAAATTGTAAAATGGATTATGCGGATTATTTTAATAGTTTAGTCTAAACTCAAATGTTACAATTAAAGTCACATACACTTGAGACATAATTAGGTTACACGCAGCAAAAATAAAAAAGACTTTAATTTTAATTTTATTGAAGATACAACATAATAGTCATAGACTTTCGTATATACATAAGGCTATATTATCTCGAATATAAGTCTTTATACTAAAAAAATATTTATTAAACAAATAATATTTGTTTCTTATAGTTATAAAAATGACATTTTTATAAAATAGACATGTTAGATTCTCCCACTTGATAAATAAAGATATTTTATTTATCAAATCAAGAGTTTTAAAGTAATCAAACAAATATTCAACTATATTATATGTCATACAAGGATCATGTCAAGTAATGTCACACCGATAGAGTATGTCCACCACTTACATAATACATATAGAATTAAAATCCATTGAAATAAAAAGGATTTAAATAAATTATTGGATTTCATTTAATTAAAATAATTTTACATGTTTTTAGAAATTTTAATTTATTATAATCTTAAATGAGAATATCAATAGTAATAAAATAAGAAGTGTTCTGGACTAGGCCCAGGCCTGAACGGGCAGGCCCAACCCCACGCTATTTGGGGAAGGCCCGCCAGGCCCAAATTCCCCCGATGTCGAGCACAGGTGCTCCCGTCGAACAGGACGCTTCCTCCGTCAGGCAGAATAACGTGTCCTTCACACGTTCTCTACGTGCTCCCCTCCGCGGGGACACGTCATCATCCAACTACCCACCTCCGAAAGAGTTGGTCAACCCACCTTCCGGAGATCACGAGACTGTTGAACTAGGGCGAAGACCACGTGTTGGTCTTCACTATGCCACGTAAGCCCTAGCAGTCACCTAGGTTGGGCCTGTCAATCCAGCCCAACACAAGTAACCGTTGGCCCTGCGCTGGGGTCTCTCTATAAATACCCTCTTTCACAAGAGGGTCAGGTATTCTCTTCTTAACCTCTCTTCCGTATTTTCTCCCACTCTGATCCATTACTTACTTTGGCATCAGAGTGTCTTGCAGGTAAACCCCCTCCTCGTCCATATTCCTTGTGAGCAGCTAGCATATCAACGACGTGTGGCAGGTCAGTGTTCTCCTTCTGATCAGGTCAGATCAGTGGCGCCGTCTGTGGGAAGCTAAGCTTCCCCGTTCCTCCGAGAAGAGAACTAAAGCTTCCTCCTCCCAAATCTCAAGAGCATGACTAGCCCACGCCACAATGATGCTATTATCGGTTCCACTTTCACGCCGGTCACCAACGGCGATAACCAGACGGGGACATCTCAACCCCGCGAGACCGACGCCAGGGATGGCCAAACTGCCTCCCCTTCATCCGAGGATGCGACACACCATGTCGTTCCTCGGGCAAGGAGCCCGACGGTATTCCAACCCATTCCCACACCGGCTAGGGCGGACCCGACGATGGTCGCTCTCTTCACGACCATCAAACAGACCAACCAGATGTTGTTCCAACAAAATGAGTGCATCGGTGCGCTGGAACATGACACCTCATCCCGCTCTCCTCCGCAGAGAAATCAGCGTGGGAGCTCCCGGATCCCCTCTCCTCAACCACGGGGGCGTCGATCACAGCTGGAGAGACCCCACCCAGTGGCCTCTAAGAAACGAGCAAGATCACCACCCCAGAAGGAGAGGCGCTCCCCTAGAGCCAAGGGCGAACGTGCCTGAAGCCCCGGCCAGAAGACCGATGAGGTGTAACCCGCATCCTCGACACGAACCGTCGCCTCCGCAATCCCCGGTTCGCAGCGACGAGGGCGACTACAGGACTCCTCTATCGCGGGAAATCATGGCAGCCCCCATCCCCTACGGGATGGAGAAACCACCCGTACTCTCAACGTACGACGACACCTCGGACCCAGACGACCATCTGGAAGACATCGAGGTTATGCTCGACTACATGAACGTCCGAGGAGCCATCAAGTGTAGGCTCTTCCCGACGATGCTGAGAAAGGGAGCCATGGCATGGTACAAGATCCTGGAGCCTGAGTCGATCACGTCGTGGAGGGTCCTGAAGGACCTGTTTCCACGACACTTCACGGCGTCAAGGAGACATCCGAAGACGGAGGCCGCGCTGGGCGCAATCATCCAGGCCCCAGATGAGCCTCTCCGAACCTACATTGAAAGGTTCACGAGGGAGGTGGTCTAGGTAACAACGTCGGACGAGATGAAATGCTACCTGATGGAGCAGGGATTACGCCAAGACTCCAAATTCTACGAGGTAGTGGCCATCCACCGGCCAGACTCTCTCCAGGACTTCCTCGAAAGAGCCCGTCATTACATTCAGTTCGAGAAGACGGAGGCCACCAACACCGCCTGTGACACTAGAAACCGAGAAACCCCCTGCAGGTCCCGAGATGAAGGGGCCTCGGCCGACCGGCGTGGGGGAGACCGGCGACGGGAGGACCTTCCCCGAGAACCCCGCAAGCAGCAGGGCCCTTTTGGCCGTTTCACCGAATACACGACACTAGTCGCTTCCCGTGAGCGCATACTGGCTGAGTGCGCCAATTCAGAATTTGTCCGGGGGTGTCCGTTTTCCAAAACCGGCACCCACCAAAGCCAACATGGACAAATCCAAATACTATGGCTTCCACCGAAGCCATGGTCACGTGACAGAGGATTGCATCCACCTAAAGGATACAATCGAAATTCTGATCAAGAACGGGCATCTGAAGAGGTACACCCAGGGAGGAGATTCCCCGCGGCAAGAAGCCCCCAAGGCCAAAAAAGTCGAAGACGTCCCTCCTCACAACAACGACTCCGGCCTGCAGGTAGCCCTCAGTGTTGGTCGACTTGAGGACTGGTTCGCCCTAAAGGAATTCGGCCTCCCTGCCGAGCTTCAACTGCCCGAGGAGCCAGTGCGCCCCACCAGCCGGTGGGAATACTTCCCCAGGGCAATGGTCATTTCTGGCGGGACCCCCGAGCAAGCTCTCGATTGGATCGGTTAAGAGGAAGTTTGACGAGCTAATGAGCAATAGCTCTAGCAAGATGAACACGCTTGACAAGTTCCAAGGTCGATCCAATATGATCACCTTCTATCTCGAGGAGCTCCCAGGGGGAGCCCCTAACTCAACCATTCCTCTCCTGATACGGGCACAAATGGCTAACTTCGACGTCTGGCGTATCCTGGTCGACGGAGGGAGCTCAGTGGATATCATGTATACCCACCTCTTCTCAACGCTTCAGCTCGACGAATCTAACCTGTCACCCTACCTGGGCTCCGATCTTCAGGGCTTCAACGGGACGACGACAAGACCATGGGGATACGTGGAGCTCAAGGTCACTTTCGGGGAAAAGGAAATGGCCATAGAAATCAACATCTATTTTCTGGTCGTTGAGTGCCCATCTCTGTACAACTGCATCCTAGGCAGGACGACGATGGCCGAACTCACTGCAGTGCCATCAACCGTCCACCTGAAGATGAAGTACTACACCAGGCTGGGAGTCGTTGTCACCCTCAACAGGGACATCGAAGCTGCTCGTCGGTGCTTCGAAGCAGCGATGAAGGGCCTTAGTAAAATTGGTCCCGCGACCAAAGCAACTAAGCCCACCCCCTGTTCAGGAGGACAAACCGAAGGATTACGTCGACGCTGTTGACCTCGACTGCCGTTTCGCCGAAGAGCCAGATCACGAGGACAAAGCCATTAACACTCTTCCATCCACCCAACGCGCCCCATCCTAGACGGGGACTTTGAGATCGTGACTCTCGGGGCAGACGTAACGAAGACCGTAAAGATTGGGGCAGGGCTGCCCGACCTAGCGAGGAAGCAACTGAAGGCCTGCCTCCGCGAGAACGCCAACCTCTTCGCCTGGAGCGCTGCAGAGATGCCCGGACTCGACCCTGAGGTCGTCTGCCACCAGATCTCCGTCAACTCGGCCGCTAGGGCCGTAGTACAACGTAGGCGTAAACAGTCCCCCGAAAAGTCGGCGGCTGTTGAAAAAGCTATAAAAGACCTCCTAGAGGAAAATTTTATTTCGGAAGCCCGATATTCAACCTGGATGTCCAACATTGTATTAGTTAAGAAGTCTAATGGAAAATGGAGGATGTGTGTTGACTACACAGATCTCAACCGGGCATGTCCTAAGGATGCATATCCCCTCCTCAACATCGATAAACTCATCGACAACTCGGCGGGTTTCAAACTAATGTCCTTTATGGACGCATACTTGGGGTACAACCAGATCCCATGGCCGAGGCCAACAAGCAGAGCACGACATTTATGACCGAGTTGGGCAACTAATACTACAACATAATGCCCTTCGGCCTAAAAAACGTCGGCGCCACCTACCAACAGATGATGAACAAAGTCTTCCGAGGAGATATTGGCGACATGCTCGAGGTCTACATGGACGACATGATCGTCAAGTCCTGCACGAAGGTCGATCACATGACGTACCTCAAGAAATTCTTCGAGACGGCGAGGAGGTGCAGGATGCAGTTCAATTCGGAGAAATGCACCTTCGAGTACGCGTGGGGAGTTTCCTCGGATTCTACCTTGTTGCTACGCGAAAAATGACACAGAGTCGCCACCGGATTTTATTTATCCCAAGGAGGGAAAGGGAAATAACGATAAATCCTTTAGGGAAAGGAGCATGGTCATCGCAACCAAGTCTTAGGGTTCGAGAGTCGCTTATACGAGGGGAAGGTATTAGCACCCCTCGCATCCATCGTACTCGATGGGAACCTTCTAGGTTGTTTCGCTTGAGTGGGTGTTTTTAATCTAAAAGTTTGCTTGTTTTAAAAAGAAAGAGGGGTTGGTTTTTTATTAGAGTGCTCGCCAAGGATTGGGGCCCTTGTGCCTACGTATATCCACTTGTAAGAAGTGAAGAATCAGAGCGTTCGTAGTTCACGGGACTACGGTGAAATATGAGAAGTTTGGGTGGACGATGCTATCGTGCGCATTCTAGCAGTTAGGTATTTTGCGGATCGTTCTTGGAGTCTTATGTGTTACCTGTTTGCGGTAGAACGGACGTAACATGTCCTTTTTGGGTGATGAGGAATGGATGAGTATAGGTGGGAAAGAAAGAAAAGTACTTGTCGCTACTCTAAAAATGCATCGCGCAATGACGGGGAGGCGAAAAAGATAGACAGAAGAGTCGCCACCGAACTTTATTTATCCCATGAAGGGAAAGGGAAATATCGAGAAAACCTAAAGAAAGAAAATGGATAAGATGGTCTCGCAACCAAGAACAGGTTCAGAAGCCGGTTATGCGGGGGGAAGGTATTAGCACCCCTCGCATCCATCGTACTCGATGGGAACCATTTGTTTGTCGACGTGTGATTATATTTGCTTAAAAAAGGTTATACTATAAAAGAGTGTTCCAAAGGGGAAGAGCAAAAGGATTGAAATAGGAAAATGAGAGATTAGGAGGAATGAGAGAACGAGGAAGTAAAGAGAAAGAACAGACTCGATAGGACTTCACGGTCCTAGGCCTACGTATTCTCAACGGATGTGAGAAAGTCAGAGTCGACGTAGTTCGGGGAACTACAGATATGGGGGGGGGGGGAATGTGCTCGGCAAGGATTGTGGCCCTTGTGCCTACGTATCTTTACTTGAAAGAAGTAAAGAATCAGAGCAGCCGTAGTTCGGCCTACGGTTTGTTAATGTTTTTATGGATGATGCTATTGTGCGCATTCTAGCAGTTTAGGTATTTTTGCTGCTCGCATGTGAGGAGACTTATGCGTTACCTGTTTGCGATAGAACGGACGTAACATATCCTTTTTGAAAGATATTACGTTTTTTCCAGGCGAGACAAGATGTCACGTTTGATTTGTGGATTTGTTTTTTAGGGGGGCGAGATAAGTCCTCGGATAGTAACCCCTACGAGTAGTACCCAATTCTTTATCTCAAGGTTTTTGTTATGAAAATGGTGTGGCGAACGTAGCGTCCTCGTATTGAAAGACGAGTATCGAGACCACCCCCACTACAATGAGCATCCCAACACTCAGAGAGGAAGAAGACTACACTTAATCCTCTCTCTTTAATTCGATGCAAAGAGAACTTCGTTCTCTTATTAAAGATGTTTTTGGTTTTGAATGGCAAGTACTTTGCGACAGAGAACCCTACGGTAAACGTCAGCACTCAGGATAGGAGAAGGCCTACGCCTAACCACTCCACGACCATTCAAGTTTTTGTTAAGAAAAGAGTTTGAAAAAGCACTCGGTACGGGACCGAGGTTTTACGTGGGAAAGGTTTCGGAAAGGAGTTGTGAAAGGAAAGGTGGTGGAAGAAGGTAAATGATGGATAAAGTTGCGTCTTCGTATTGAAAGACGAGTATCGAAACCACCCACACTACAGTGAATATCCCAATACTCGGAGAGAAAGAAGTCTACACTCAATCCTCTCTCTTTAGTTTAATATAAAGAGAAATTGATTTATTATCGAAAGGGCTTTTGAAAATGCACTCGGCGCGAGACCGAGGTTTTAAGAGAGAAGGTTTGAAAAGAGAAAAAAGTCTTTGTATTGAAAGACGAGTGTCTAAACCACCCACACTACAGTGAGCATCTCGACACTCGGAGAGGAAGAAAGTCTACACTTAATCCCCTCTTTTAGTTCAATATAAAGATGATTTGTTTTAAAGATGGTTTGATAGCGTCGGTGAATCGAATCGGGACAAGAAATGAGGAGAGAAAAGAGGTGGTCTCGGATCCAACATTATTCATCAATAATTTGATTGATAATGGATTACGGAAGTCTCTTCATAGACCCAAAACAGATGAAAATGGGACAAAAGGTCCAATAACAAAAGAGAAATAAGATTTAACTAAAATAAGAAAATAATCTCAAAACTCTAATATAAAATAATTTTAAAGTTCTAAGAAAATAAATATAAAATAAAACTTAGAAAATAACGTATATACATATAATAATAATAATAATAATAATAATAATAATAATAATAATAATAATAATAATAATAATAATAATAATAATAATAATAATAATAATAATAATAATAATAATAATATACAAAAAACCAAAATTAATATTTATAAAATAAAAAAAATAGGAAAAGAAAACATGGAGAGGAAATTAGCAACCAGGACGGTCCAACACCACAACGTCTTAAGAACAAAACGACGATACCTGGGTTTTGAAATGAAATGTCGACATATCAACATCAACAAACGTGAATCTCTCTTCTTCGCATGATTCGACAAAATGTCAGGTTTGTACTTGGTTCACTCGCCGATTTCATTCAATTCCTATCTCTTCATCTCTATCTCTCTCTAATTTCATGACTTGATTAGGTTTTGGATTGGGGTTCAATTTGGTTGAAGGTCGAAGGAAGCGGAAACGGTTCAAGGTTTTGTTTGAGCAGTGGAAGAGGTGAAATGGAAAGGGAGTACGTGGCGGAGAAGAGGAAAACGGTGACGGTTGGAGGAACAAGGGTTTGAAGTTTGGAAGTTGGATTTACGTTGAGTTTCTGGAAATGGATTGGAGCGAGCACGTTTGAAGGTTAAATGTTTGGGGTTTTTGTTTCACGACTTGGATTTGCGGAAGATGAAGAATTTCTGGTGAAGGTTGAAGCTGAGAATCGTGGTGAGATGCGTTTTTGGGTTTATTTTGTGTAAGGGTTTGAAGAGATGGTTGAAGAATGAAGGTGAGAGTGGCGTTTTCATGTTTTCGAAGGTGAATCTGGGTTGTTCGAAGGTTGGGGGTTGTTTCTGGAAAATGATGTTTTTCAGAAGTGGTGTTGAAGAAGGTTAATGAAGGTTAGTGATGACTTTGAAGTTTGTTGAAGTGATGAAGTTTGGAAGGGTGTTCGAGTTGTTTGGGGGCTCTGTGATTTACGGTTCGAACTAGGTTTGTTGTTTGAGATATTGAATAGAGGATGAAGTTGTCAAAAGGGGTGTTGATTGATTTCAACTCATCTCCGAGTCCTCCTTCCATCTCAATTTTCTGTTTGGGTTTGAATTTAGTTCAGATTGGAGTGAGGTTTGTTGTTAGGTTTGACGAAATTGAAGGTTGGTTGGGTATGGTTTTGAAGATGGTGATGATGAGTTTAGAAAATGGTGAAAAGGAAAAGTTGAAGAACGGTGAAGTTTGGTGCAATGGTGGTTTTGTTCATGAAAGTTGGAAGGTTTGTTGGTAGTTTGAGTTAGTTTCAGAAGATGAATGTTTGGTTTGAGGTTTAGAGCAGGTGGTGGTATTTTCTGTAGTCATGAAGAAGAAGATGTGGAAGAAGGATGTTGGGTGTTTTGCAGTTGTTCTTGTGAGAAGGAGTTTTTTGTGTCTGTTTCATGGTAGCAGAATATCTCGAAGTGGGGAGGGAGATTTTTGGAGAAGGATTGTTGAATGTATGGAGGAGTGTGGAAACAATATGTTGTCATTGGGAATCTGTTAGCAGATCTGGTGTATGTTTGAAAGGTTTTGAGGTGAGAAATGAGAGTTATAAGGATGCAGGTGGTTGGTTAATGATGGGGTTGTCTCAAATCAGAGGGAGTTTGAGTGAAGATGATGATATGAGATAGATGAGGTTGATTGAAGTTGATGAAAGTAGAGATGAGCTTCGGTGTTTTAGTTCAAAGATGAGGGGTTCGATTCAGGTATGAGTTTAAGATTTCCATCTCTTGTTTCGATCCCTCTTCATCTTTTTTGCTATTCTTCTGGTTTCCTGATCTCTGATTTTTGTAGGTGAAAACATAAGGAAAAATTGGTGTTAGTCTATTTTGAAAAGGAAAAGAGAGGGTTTGTGGTTAAAGTTGGGGTTGTTGGCCTGAAGATATGAATGAGGTTGGAGGGTGATTACCGTTTCGAAGGTGAAGACAGGCCAAGATTTTGAAGAGTTGAAGAAGGGTGAATCAGCTGCTTTTTATTTTCAGAGTTGTATGGTTTTGTTGAAGAAAAGTAGCAGTTTTCACATGAGGAAAAATGGTGGAAAACAATAGTGGTTGTATCGGCTAGGGTCGAAAAAATGAATGTCCTTGTTCAACTCCCTTTTCCCTTTTTTTTGGATTGGTTTCTCAAGGTTAAACTTTATTCCTCTCCTCTTTGTTGTGTCATTTTCAAGTGCAGGATGTCTATTTCATGGCAGGTCTTTGTGGTGCTGGCTGTGTTGTTTTGCAGGTCATGGCTTGTAGCAGGTTTTGTCTGGTTGTGGCAGAGCTTGTCTGGTGTGTTGAGTGTAGCAGGGACGGTTTTTGCAGGTGTGTGGGCTGGCTGTTTTTGTTGCTTGTTGTGTTGTGTATGCAGGTTTGTAACTTGCAGAATTCCTCTATTACATCTCACAAATCCCTCTTTCCTCTTGCGTGGGTCCGGTTGCTACTCACCTCAGACCTATTCAAGCAGTTTATCAGTTTCACAACTTATTCCTGCAGCCTATTGTATTTTAATAAAACTCCAGATATTCTTCATTGTTTATTTTTGCACTAATACATGGTTTTCTTGATATGAATTTGCAGGTGATAGCAACTATGGTTGTGATGTGGGCATGTATGATGGTGTATGCGTTTAAGCGTTGTCGTACATCCCGCGAAATGGAAACCAGACAGCAAAAGCTAGCCCATGGACTTCGTCTAAATGTCCGTCAAAAGCATGTATCGGGATTTTATGATTTTTGCTTGTACCCTCATCTGAACTACAACAATGGCTTGGCAAATTGATCCATGACTTTTTATCATCATTTTTTATTTAAAAGACACTTTATAAATAATTTGTACAAACTTGTGGCATGTTGGTTTGGAAAATGATATGTCACCATAAAGTTGGGGAGTCACGTATGATGTGGCTTAGAGACCAATTTTGGACTTTGTTGAAATGTCATAATTTGAATAAATTTGAAAGTTTAATAACTTGGGCTTATCTTCAATCTGAGAAAAATTAAGACCATGAATTAAAATGAGTTCACCATTGAAATCACTCCCTAATTTTACTACCGTCCATGAGGACAATTCTTCACAATGAAACGAACTCCTAGTCACAAGATAATGACTTGCTTATATAGATCTTAGAACTTTGCATCTAGACCCAATAAGAATTAATTAATTCCAAATGATTCCCTTCCTTGAAGCACACATAATTTGAAGCGGACATCCACTAACCTGAATCAAACTCAACCTTGACTGACAATTCAATCATATACCACTTGACATCATGCCTATCATGGTTTCAATCAAGAAATAAACCTGCTTGTCTAAAGTTTAGCCATAAACAAATGAGCTTCAATCTATGTTACCTATCCATGACTTGACCTCCTTCAAATAAAACTCTGTTTAATTCAATTCACCCTTGTGATATGCTGAGCAGGCAAAAGAAACATATCTCGAAATTTTCTGAATATGGTTGGTGGACAGATATACGGACGAAGGTAATATACAAGCGGGACAAATTTTAGGGTGTGACAGTGCTCACTAGGATCATCGTAATCCTATGCCTATGTATTCTCAACAGGTATGAGAAATCAGAGCAACCGTAGTTTGGCCACTTGAGAAATGGTTGTTTGTTGGTTGTTTTTATACCATGAAAAAGGGTTTTCGGATTGATGCCCTAAGGCGAAAAGAAGTTTGATGAGTTGATGTTATTTTTAGGTTTTGTAAGAGAAATTTTTCTTGATTAGGATTACACAAAAGACTTTGGATAGAGATGAATATTTCAAATAACCAAGTCGAGCGCCTTGTATTCAAAACATCGGAACGAGTGTAGGAGGGTTCCATTCTCATTCCCTCTCCACCACCTTAAAGTCCATGGTGTATAACCCTAATCACATATTTATTGTATTTTTGGATTTTCATGAGAAAAAGCATCTCTTGATGTTGGTGGAAGGGTTTTATTGTTGGTAAAAATATTTGGAGTGATGCAAACAAGGTCGATGGCGATGCACAAGGCAATCGTCTTACAAGGTTGAAAATGGCTCGGTAAACCCTAAAATGAATCGCAATTTCCTCCTAATGCAAAGTGTTTCTAAAATAATAATTTTAGAATTCTTTGAGTATTATGTGAAAATACACATTAATATGAGGATTTAGAAAAAAGAATCACCCAAAAAAGATTTAAGATGAAAGAGTTATGGACTTTTGAATTTTAATGACAATTAAAATAAAATCAACTAAATCCATTTATTAAAAAGAAAGAAATGTCTCCCCCAAGGATTGAACCCAAGACCTTGGGGTCATAGGCTCAAAACATGACCACCCCAACCATTTCCACGCGTGTGATATTGGATGGAAAAGAAGCTAAATTAATGAAAATCAATAAAAATCATGAAAAAGTGCAAAAACGCCCTTGCTGAGGGTCGAACCTGGGATCTCACGCATAGCAAAGTTCTTATGGCAAGGCAAGAACCACTGGGGTGGCGATACATCCATTGTATCAAGTCACCCTGTGTTCATATATACCAAAGGGCGCATATTTTCTGGGTAAGTCTTGGGCAAGACCAAGGCAAAAACATGAAAAACGATTTCATCATAACTTCTTCAAATCTCCCCCAAATCTCATGAAATTTTAGTCTAACTTGCTTGTTTTTTCAAGAGGAACACAATGGTCCAAAGCAAATTTTATGATGATTCCCACAAGTTAAAACACGATTGAACATGCATAATAAGAGCTTGAAATACATTTTGAAACTTCAAGATCAAAACTGATGAGTTCAAGAGCAAAACAGAGCCTGAGCAAGTTTTAAGCATGATATAGATTGAGTTTCAGCAGAAAGTTAATTCAAAAGGCAATAGACCAAAGTAATGGCATGTGAGTTGCATTCAAGAACAAGAGTTGGACCTAACCAAAACAAGATGATCAAAATGGTGAGTTCAAGACCAATATAGGTCTGCTCATACTTGAAATAGGCTACTCAATGATTAACCTTAAAGAAAAAGCTCAGTTCCTTATCAGGTCCAAGAGTGAACATCAAATTGTACAATAAGAAGATAGTTACATCATGTTTTATATCCAACCAAAATTGGAACAAAGCTGTATGACAGCAACTCTTGAACATCCTAGTTTGCAGCAAGTGATGAATTCCAACACATATAAATGGCAACAAACCAAACTAAAACTTGAAGGTCAACAAACTCTAATGCAACAACTGTCGGTTAGCTTGCACTAACAGTTGAGATAAACACAAATGCAAGCAGTGAATTGTGCACAATTTGGACAGTTGACTCCAACATGGAAAATAATAACCAGTTCTTGGTATTTCATCCATTGATGAATTCCAAACATGGTGTTTTGACAGGGATGCAATCACAACAAAGATTTAAGAAAATAAAAATTAAAGCTCAGATAAAAAACAATTGGTATCAAGAAAGATAAGCTTTGCCATTACAAAGTGCAAGACAATCCAAAGTTCTCAAAGTTTAATCATGTAAACTAATTTGATCTAAGAAAAAGCAGTTAAATATGAATCCTTAACAGTGGCTGGACAACAGAGACTTCAAGAAACCATCATCAAAGTTTGCAATTCAAGTCTTGGCATGGATTCATACATGATGACACAAGTAAAAACACAGCTTGTTTTTTCAAGAATGCAAACTTTGGTGCAATATTTAAACTTGACAGAAAAAGTTTAACAAAACATATGCATCAACAAGTTCTTGACATTACCATGCCAAGTCAAGAATGATGTAGTCTCAAACAAATATACTTAAAGAAAACCACCTTGAGTTGACAGTTCAACCTCAAATTAGTAACAGCTCCCTTAAGCAAATGATCCTCAATGACAGTCTTAACTAAACTGAACTGATCCAGGAACCAAACATAACAAAGCACCTCTAAAAACTAGTTGGCCAATCTAACCTCAAGAGCTCCAACAGAACTAATGGTAACAACCTCTTAACAAAAAGCACGCCAGTAGGGAGAGCTCAAGGAGTCCTACTAATCTAAACCCAAACATACCACCTAAAATACTAACAGGCCTCCTAATGATGATAGCAACAAATGAGTTCCACATAGACCAACCAAACTTAAACTCAGTTAATAGTCCTATACAAAGAGGTCTAAAAGCAACCTCCTAAATAAAACTGAAATGAAGCATAGGCATACCAGCAGGATGCAGATAAACAACAACCTAAAGTCTTTAATACCCTTGACAATCCCCACACAACCTCAAACAAAAAGCTCAAAAGACAATCCTAATGCAAGCTCTAAATATGCTAGACTAATGCACTAAATTAAAGTCTTTGCCAATGAGAAACATCAACCACAACAATGTTAAGATTGAAGCAAATAGACTAAGCCCCCTCATGCTAACAGTTTTCAAAACAACTGGTGGTTGCTTCATCATAACAATGTTGAAATCAAATTAATTAACATCACAACTGCATAAATCCAAATATACACCCTACTAGCATTCAAAATAGAAAATGCACATGATGGATATCACACATACTTGACAGCATGGTTATCAAACCAAAACAACATAACAATGCATAAACATATTCACCAAAAATCAATCAGCACATGATGCATAATGAAGAGGTTTAGGGCTACATACCTCTTGTAGACCTCCAAAAGCAAAGCTAGCAGCAAGAGTAAAGTACCCATCCGTCCTTTGAGCAAGCCTTGAGTTTTCTTCCTTTTGAAGCAATAAGTGATCCTTTGGGATAGATTTAGCAAATGAGGCTCCAGTTGCTTTTTAAGGTTTTAGGCAGTTGAAATAACATAAAGGGAAGGTGTCCAAGGTGTCACAATGATAAAGAATGGCTTGTGTGGTGATTTGGCTTGAATGTGCATAAAAGTCAAACTATGGTGTGTGAACAGTTGACTTTTTGATTCAAGGGTTTTTTGGAGTAAGTAACTATTGGAACAGCTTCAAATGTTGATTTTAGGTTTGTGTATATGGTTTTTATGATGGTTTCATGGTTGGAAATGATGCTGGTGTGAAAAATTCAAAGTAGCCATTTTTGGTGATTTTGTGAATTTCTTCACTTTCAAGCAAAGAGGGAAAGAATGATAGATGTGTGTTCCTTTTATTTTGGATGGCTCTGGTGTGTAGAATACAATGGGATGAAGCCTCTATTTATAGGCCATGAGAAGAGTTTGGGGCAGATTTAGTTTTTTGCCTTTGGAGGGAAATTTTGGAAGAAAATCCATCCAAGATCATGTGGCAGCTATGCATATCAGTTTCTTGGCTCAATGCAAAGCAAAACTCAAATGGAGTGAAGGACATGGAGGTGACTGAAGTGAGTATAGAGTGTAGGGAACTGCAGCTGCAAGTCTTTCATCATAAAGTTTCTCTTTCTTCTTTGTTTTGAATAAAATAATGGCAACTTGTCTTGCCAACTTGCAAAGCTTTCAAATTCTCATTCTTTCTGCATTTTCTAACCATCAACCTCTCTAAATATCAGATTAATACATGATCTAATGGTTGAGAATGATCCAAGTGGCTGAAAAGTGAATTTGTGGAAAAGTTGAAATGGTGCATTCAAGTGTTGAAACTCCAACTTGCTGGATTCATAACTCTCAACTCACAAGGGCTATGGATGAGTTCTAGTACTTTTTGGAAAGCCCTCATGGAGATCTACAACTTTCGTGTTTTCATGATCTTCAGATTCCAAGTAGAACTAAGTCAAAAATCCTCTCAAAGTTGGCTGAAAACATGATTTCTAAGGCCAGAAACTTAGAATTTTTCAAGTGTTTTCTCCCTCTTGTGATGAATTTCATCATAACTCCAAATCTATGCATTTTTTGAACATGGTCCACTGTGATACTTTTGTAAGACTTGCCAAGACCTTTCCAACAAGCTTTGAACCACCTCAATTGGATGTGTGGTTAGGAAGTTATGGTCTTGCCCCTTTCAAAACCCTAATTCCCGACTTTTTCGATTACTCCCTAATCCTTGATCCGATGGTCATGAAACTCTATAGATAGGTGTAATATGTTATTAGGAACATTTTTGCTTCACACCTTGAGGATCAAATTCCTTATGGTTGAAGAGTTGACTTTTTGGTCAACGAAACGATCGATAACTATCAGATCGACTATTGTTGTTCTGGGTCTTCTGAGGTCTTAAAACTTCTTGAGTGGACTTAATTAAGCCATATGAGCTTCATGGACCATGATTCCATCATTGGAACACCTTTTTAATCAAAAGTCAAACTACAGTTGACTTTTCCTAATCAGAAACCCTAATCGTGGATCCTGAACTGCACTGTTCTTAATCTTTGGGTGACCACATCAAATTGGATTCATACTTAACCCAATGAAGTATCTTTGATGATGTACCTTTTCTTCCCTGAAGTCCAATGATATGCAAATTATCTTATTTGGAATGGAACACCAAGAACCGACCCAATCTTCACCTTGCGAACCCACATGCTCAATATGCAATAGAGCGATGTATGATATGACGAATGTAGGGTATAAAAGGCTAAATGTGAAAATGAGGGTGTGACATACCTGACCGAACGGTGGATCAAGGAAAACCAAACAAGTGCAGGGCCTTCTCTGAGATTGCAGCACCGAGCACGAAGAAGTCGATACAGTCCCTTAACGGAATGCTCACACTTCAAGTTACTGAGAAAAGAGGCCGTGTTCGAGTGGACAGAGGAATGCGAACAAGCCCTCCTCCACCTAAAACGTGTCCTATTAGAACCGCTCCTCTTGACAAGGCCCGAGGCCGGGGAAACCCTATACTTGTACCTGGCCGTGTCAAATGAGACCGTGAGCACCGTGTTGATCCGGGAAACCCCTGACGGGCAGAAACCGATCTACTTCACGAGAAAAGTCCTCCACGGTCCGGAAGTGAGATATTAACAGATCAAGAAAGTCGCCTTGGCCCTCATCAATGCGGCCAGACGGCTCCGGCACTATTTCCTGGCCCACACCATCGTGGTTAGAACCGAGCAACCTATCAAGCAGCTGCTCGGCCAACTCGACATGGCCGGACGCATGCTGAAATGGTCGTTGGAAATCTTTGAGTTCGACATCATCTACGAAGGCAGGAAAGCGCTCAAGGCACAAGTTCTAGCCGATTTTTTCGCCGAGATGACCCCCACGACAGAGCCAACCCCGGGAGCGCACAAATGGACCATCTTCGTCGATGGCGCCTCAAGCCCCTCGAGAAGCGGCACGGGCATCATCCTCGAAAACGAGGAAGGCACCGTCGTAGAAGTCTCCCTGACGTTGGCCTTCCCTACGACAAACAACCAGGCAGAATACGAAGCCTTCTTGGCCGGACTCCGCCTGGCAGAAGCTCTCAGAGCCAAGGAAATCAAAATCTTCAAGGACTCCCAGCTCGTCACCTTGCAAGTCCGAGGCGAATACCAGGAAAAGAACGACAACCTGGCGGAGTACTTAGCCCTCATAAGGGAACGAATGAAGAGTTTCGACTCCGTGGAAGTACAACACGTACCTCACGAGTAAAACACTCGGGCAGACGTCCTCTTAAAGTTGGCGAGCACCAAAAAGAAAGACGGACACAAATCCGTTGTCCAGGAGATCTTCGCGTAACCAAGCACGAAGAGGGCTAAAACGCTGCTCAACGTCAACACCATTGGGGACGCCAATTGTTGGACAACCCCAATACACGCCTACCTCAGCACGGAGAGCCTCCCCAATGATGCTAAGAAGGCCAGTACGGTCAAACGACGATCCTGCTCGTACGTTCTGCTCGACAACAAACTATACCGAAGGGGCTTCTCTATTCCCCTCTTCAAATGCGCCCAAAACCCAAGCATCGGCCGTCCTGCAAGAGGTACACAAAGGCATCAACGCACAGCACCTCGGAGGAAGATCCTTGGCGAGGAAAGCCTTACGGGCCGGGTACTACTGGCCGGCAATGCAGGAGGACACAAAGAAACATGTCAAGAAGTGTGACAGGTGTCAGCGACACGGGGACATGCACCTCGCCCCTCCGAGCGACCCCAAGTCCCTATCCTCCCATTGGCCATTTGCCTGGTGGAGGATGGATATCCTCGGTCCGTTCATACTAGGCTCTTATCAGAACTAGTATCTGATAGTGGGCGTCGACTACTTCATCAAATGGATCAAGGCCGAAGCCCTCGCCAAGATCACGACGCATAATATACTCTGTTTCTACAAGAGGAACATCCTTGCCAGGTTCGGCGTCCCGCTCGCCATAGTCACCGACAACGGGACACAGTTCACCGACATAAACTTCCGGGACTTCGTCACCAAACTCGGGACCAAGCACCATTTCACTTCGGTCGAGCATCCACAAATAAATGGCCAAGCCGAGACTGCGAACAGAGTGATCCTCCGAGGACTGAAATGAAGACTCGGCGACGCCAAGAAAGGATGGGTCGAGGAACTCCACAGCATGATTTGGGCCTACTGAACAACGCCTCATTCGACCACCGAGGAAACCCCATTCTGAATCACGTATGGAATGGAGGCAGTAATCCCGATGGAAATAAGAGATCCGTCCAGAAGGACCGAAGCCCCCTCGAGGAGGAAACTAACGATGAGGCTCTTTGGTAGGAGCTCGACCTAGTCGAAGAGATTCGATCGGGAGCAGCTCTCTGTGAAGCCGCACTAAAACAAAAAATCGCCCTTCACTACGACAGAAAAGTCCTAAAGCGCAAATTCCAAGTCGGCGACCTGGTCTTACGAAGAAATGAAAAGGACTCACACGAAGGCAAACTCGCCGCGAATTGGGAAGGCCCCTATCGTGTCCGGGACAAGACGGAGCATGGGGCCTACTACCTTGAGAACTTACACGGGGACGAAATAGCTCGACCATGGAACGCTGAAAAGTTAAAGAAATACTACATTTAAACACTGCCCGCAAGGACACTCCTCGCGACCACAAGAGCGCGACACGGTACGATCGCGTCTCCTCGGAAAGCAACGAGATAGCAAGCATCTACTCTTTGTGTCTGCAGGCAGAATGCTCTGCTCGACGGAGACCCCTCGATCGAGAGTCCCCGTCGCAGTACCGAGATCGACAGAACACCCAGCTCGCGATAGGACGTTCACGCCGTAGGGGTAGGTGCCCAACCGCGGTCCGCCTCCGTAACCGACCAGGTAACCACACCGGTCAACCGGCTAGTTCCCTACACTATCGGGCACAACAATTGTCGATCTGACACTCCCAATAAACATACAAAACAAGCATAATAAACATACGTTACGAGCATACAAACATGCAGAAATAAAACAAGCATGCAACATGCAAACATAAACGGGCACACACTTAACAAAAATACTATATTATAAAGAGGGGCACCAACCCAATATTCAGTTACATCAAAAAAAGGCACGCAGGCCCGACAAAAGTACTTAGCAAAAATGAGCAAAATATTGGCGCGCAGGCCTAGAAATTACGAGCACGCAGGCCTGGGAAACATCTACACATCCTCAGAACCATCAACCTCGCGCTCGTCGACAGGAGTGGCATCATCAGCATCTTTACGATCAAGGGCGACCACCCGTCCGTCGACGATCTAGTGGAAGGGACCGATCCCGTCAACGACCAAACTAACCTCGGGGTTCACCACCCTGAGTTGGTCCACGACACCGGAGAACCCGACCTCAACCGCCTCCAGGAAATCATGCTCCAGCTCCCGAATCCTCCCTATCAGATCTGCGCGGGTAACCAAAAGCCTCTGCTCATCCGTCTCACCGTCGACGGGACAAAGCGAATCTTCCAGCTCCCCCACACGGGCTCTTAGCTTCTGTAGCTCCTCCTCAGCGGCTTTCAGTTTCTCTTCGGCCTCGACCCCCCTTTTGCGCTGCGCGACCACTTCTCCATGGCTCTGTTCCAACTCTGCGGCTAGCTTCGTCAGCCTTGATTGAGCAAAGGCAAGGTTTCCCTGCAGCTTGGCCAGCTCGACAGAGGAGCAGCCCTCATCACTTAGGACCAGAGCTGTGGAGAATACCCACATCATGACATTCAGGTCCTCAGTCCGCACCTGCCTTCCTGTAGCCCAATCCGACCCGAGGATCGCTTTCGCTTCCGCGGCCGGCACCGTTGGCAACCTTGTGCCGTGAAAGAACCCGGACTTCTGGTGGCACGGGGGAATAAGAAATCCCTCCTCGACTAGTCCCCCTGTGAGATCGAAGACACTCTTCGACGACTAGCCCCTAGCCTGCTTTGCAGCCCCTTAAGACGTTGGGGATCGACTGCTTTGTGGCAATGATGAAGATCCCCTTCCTCCCTGGTCCGATACAGCCTGCTGGGCCACCTGGGTGACTCTGCTCTTCCCAGCTTTGGTCGCGACTCTAGATGCCGCCAACTTCCTCACTCTCTCCTCGACGAACGACATGTTCCCTGCAAAAATGAAATAAAGAAGTCAGCAAACGAATAAAAACAACAGTAACATCGAGCAGAGGAAGTCGACCACCACCTAGAAAACGGAGGGCCTCCTCGTCAGACAAGCACTCAAGTAGAGCTTTCATGCTAATCAACCTCTTTTGCTGACAGATACGCCCCTGGCTGTCGATGACATAGTTACCGTCGGGGGTCACCAGTCGAGACGGGGGTAAGCTATTCACAAAAGATACTATCTTTTGATAGCCCGCTAAATCCTCCTCATCCAGGGTCCCCGCCCACACTATGTACTGGTCCGTGCCCTTTGTAAAATGCTCCTCCGTCTACTCTAGGGGAACCCTCGGCACCATAACGGTCTCGTGCTGCTCATCCACTACTCGGTCTTCTCGCTGAAACAACGAAGAACACGCCGCGTGAGATACTGGCTGAATAGCAAAGAAATGCGCCTTGAAATCCCGGACAGAATCCATGTAAGTCCGGAAAAGCTTCCTCGATTGCTTCAATGAAACCCATCCGTCTTGACCATCGATCGTTTGCCTATGCAGATGGAAGAGGCGAAAGAAAACCGATAAGGTAGCCCCGACTTCCAGATGCCTGCAAACGAGCTCGTACGCCCGGATGAAAGCTATCGTGTTGAGATGTAGTTGTGAGGGAGCTAACCTCAACCAGTCGAGGACCCCCAACTGGAAATCCCTGAAGGGCAACCTGAGACCGGCTTTTCGAAAATAGAACTCATACATAGGGAACCGCATTTCCCCATATGTCGAGCAAATACGGTGATGCTCGCGGGGCCGATATACCTGCCAGCTTATAGGTGTATCCGCGCACCTGTCCTCGACTGTCGCGAAAGCGCCGGTCTCCTCGTCGAAAAAATACGAAGGCGTACTCAGCGACTCTTCGACTGGCCGGACTCGTACTTCGGCAGTTGGAGCCTCGGGCTCCACATCAATGTCCATTGTCCCCTGGACCCACGAAGTCATATCCACCTGAAAAGAAGAAGGAAACGATGAATTCGATGTCCGAGATCAAATTCACCCTTCCACCGCAGGTCAAGTGAAAGGGCGATGGGGACAGCAGCCACGACGGCAGCGGAGGTCACCCAGGCATTCCTCCCTGGGGGATTCATCCAACATCCCTCATTTCCCCCGAGGCGTGCATCTAATTCTATCATGCGTCCTCGGGACACCCATCTAAAACCAATGCCTGTTCCCGGGGTGTTCACTCTACCCCTAGAACGTCCTCGAGATCCTCATCCTAAACCTAAAAACCCGCCGCCGGGTGCAGCGGAGGGCCCTATCCCTCCTCGGGGCATTCATCACGCCCTGACACCAGCATTCAAGTGTAAAACAAGGAAAATATAGAGAAAAGGGGAACTTACTGAGTTAGATGTAACGATGGTGCACTCGGTGGTGGTTGCGGCGGTGTTGGCGAACAAATGCAAGCGCGGAGTTCAATCAAGCACGTGCGTAACTGAGCGAAAGCGAAAATAGTAAATGGGCAGTGGCCTGCCTATTTATACCCTCTGCACGGGACTCGAAGCGCCCTAGGCACTCAAGTACCCTAGGGTAGCCACCCCGCATGGCCCACTGGCTGTTGGACACATGGCATCAAAGACAGTCACGTCCCTTCGGTCTCCCTGCGAGGACGGGCAGGCGTGGACGTACCATCCTCCACCTCCTCGACCTGTTTTCCCGAGAAGACCGAGATTCTCGTGCTCCAGCATCCTCGACAAGTCAGACCGACTAAGTTCCTCCTCGCGCTCTTTACCTTCGACACATCAGTCCTGCCATGGATCCTCCTCGCGCATCCTTCCTCCCCGGCGTACTACCATCAAGTCCTCGCTCCTTCACTTTGGGGCTACGAGTTGGGGGGCTCCTGTTCTGGATTGGGCCCAGGCCTGAACGGGCAGGCCCAGCCCCACGCTATTTGGGGAAGGCCCACCAGGCCCAAATTTCCCCGATGTCGAGCACAGGTGCTCCCGTCGAACAGGACGCTTCCTCCGTCAGACAGAACAACGTGTCCTCCACATGTTCTCTACGTGCTTCCCTCTGCGGGGACACGTCATCATCCAACTACCCACCTCCGAAAGAGCTGGTCAACCCACCTTCCGGAGATCACAGGACGGTTGAACTAGGGCGAAGACCACATGCTGGTCTTCACAATGCCACGTAAGCCCTAATAGTCACCTGGGTTGAGCCTGGCAATCCAGCCCGACACAAGTGACCGTTGGCTCTGCGCTGGGGTCTCTCTATAAATACCCTCTTTCATAAGAGGGCCATGTATTCTTTTCTTAACCTCTCTTCTGTATTTGCTCCCATTCTGGTCCATTACTTACTTTGACATCAGAGTGTCTTGCAGGTTGTCGCTACCGCGAAGATAAGGTGCCGGCAAAACAGAAGAGTCGCCACCTTTCGTTATTTATCCCTCAGAACGGGAAAGGAAACGATCGGAAAAACCTGACGAAAAGGTATAAGACAAGGTCATCGCAACCATTGTCTGGGTTCGGGAGTCGGTTACGCAAGGGGAAGGTATTAGCACCCCTCACGTCCATCGTACTCGATGCGATCCACGCTTGTTGTGTTTATCTGACGGGTTTGTTTACTATCTACCTATCAAGGCTGGTCTAAAAAGAAAAGAAAATGACTCGGCAAAGCGTCGCGCTTTATGCCTACGTATTCTCATCAGAGAATGAGAAATCAGAGTCAACGTAATTCGACTAACTACGGGATACAGGAAAGGTGGCTTGCCAATACATCAGTATTGTTCCTACGTACTCTCAACAGGTATGAGAGATCAGAGCTTATGTAGTTCGGGATAATACGGATTACGGGGATTCAGATTCATCTGTTTTATCGAGTAGGGTTAATAAACAATTCCAGCAGTTTGGTGTTTGCAGCTCGACCCTTGGAGACTTAGGCGTTACCGTTTGCGGTAGAACTGAAAGTTAACGACACTCTTTTCTTCAGAAAAGCTTCCTTTGAATTACGGGCCCACGGGGCAAAAAGGTTTGAAGTTTGTTTTCTGTCTTTTACGGAAGAACTATTTTTTATGTTTGTCTGTAGTTCGTACAACACTAGAGACTATGACCTGGGAGCGAATGCATCGCATATCGTCCAAAGGACGTATACTAAACATTCTAGACGATTGAGAGGAGGCCGCTCAATTATCATTACCCAAGTAGCTTAAGGCTCGTAACGCGCTTATACTAACTTGCCTTTATTACGTTTTTTTACTGTTGTTTCAAGATGAGAAGAGATAGGGCTCAACTAAGGGGAGACTATCAAGCCCTAATGTTGTCATGCCAAGGATTCATCCTATGGTTGAGGTTTGAAACAGGGAACTCCTAGAAGTTATCATGCATAGGTTTCAACCTAAAGTTCTAATCATCACTTCCTTATCAAAGGAAGTGAGATTCCTAGGGGATCATATCAATGATAAACAGAAACAGATAAAGCATCAGCTTAAACAGTAAACAGTAACCGACTGTAAAATGCATGCAATATAAGTGAGGGAGGAAATGTGTGTGGGGCATCAGCCTCCACAAGCTCATCTCAACCTCAAGCCAAGTATGAATAACTGCAATCATACAGAAGAAATAAAATGCCATCAAGCAAATCACAAACCACATAGGCAAGGGAGCAGGGCTCTGCCGAATGCCCGCAAGCAAAGCCATACAAGAACAATACAAGCAGAGGGAGCAACTCAACCTCTAGTGCAATCATGCTCCTAGCTTAACACAATCTAAACATGAACTTATTCTAATGCATCAAGCAAATCAAACAAGTCACATCAATACAGTTGCACAAAAAGCAAACAGACAGGAAAACAGATCAACAGCTTCCACAGCTTCACAGCAAAGCAATCCTCTGACAGCAGTTCAGTCTTCAGCCTGCAACTGTTCTTCAAGGCTTTCATCTTCAATAGCAAGTACCAACTTGCTTCTTCAAGATTTCAATGCATCAATCACAAGTATCAACTTGTTCTTCATCTTCTTCAAGCTTCATCTCTTTCTTCAATCTCCATTTGATCTTCTTCACAAGTGTCAACTTGTTCTTCTTGATCTTCAAGCTTCAGCTCCACAGGTAGTCTTCAAACACAGGGAAGTGTCAACCTTTAGCATCTTCAATCTTCTAACAAGGAACTCCATCCTCTAGCAAGGGAGAAAGATTCATCTAACAAGAGCAAGGTGTGGATAGTAGTGAGCAAAGTGAAGACCAAAGGTCACCTATGAGCACTCCACTATCAAGGAAAGGCACCCTCAAAGGTTCTACCAATTTGTGAGGAGCCAATCATCCTACCAAAGGAGGGATGAGGCCTTCACAATGGGACCTTACATCATAGGGAGGAATGGAAGTGATCAACACCTTCCATGTTTCATGAAGGAAGAAAATCTATTCTAAGAGATCTCCCTAAAACCCTAATCCTTAACCCTAAACAAACTACACCAAAGGAAGAGAAAACTTCAAGTCCAAGCTCCACCATGAATTCCACATCATCCCACACATGCCTCCATCATCATCCAAGAGCAAGAGAAGCAAAACCCTAATCTAAGGGAACTAAAGAAATCATTCTAGTTGAGTTAGCAAGTTAGGATCACCTAAAACCTAGTACTAAAGTTAAATCCAACTAAAATACTAAAACCAATTGTAAAATCCTACAAAAATAACTATGGGAACCTAATTCAATCATGACTCTACCATGTTAATTCCAGAGATCAAATCATCCAATAAGTCCTAGAATTAAATCCTAAACTATGGGGTACTAAGGTTAAACCCTAAAACTAGAGCACCTAAAGTTCCAATACAAAAACAGCCCTAAACTTCTTCACAAAAATGTGAGAAAATTACCAGGGGAACATACATGTCTAAGCTAACTACACACAAAAAATCAGCTCAAAAATCATCACCATGTGATCACACAAAAATCAGCAAGATAAGGTAACAACCAAAATGAAATTAATATCAATTAAAATACAAAAAATGCCATTAAAATAAAAAATGCATGAATTCCTAAACTCTTAATTTCCTAAAATTCTAGACTCATTCATGAGTCAGGGGAAAAAATTTGGATCAATTTGAGTTATTTTCCTATTTATTATGAATTATTCTCTAAACTATATGAAATGTGCAAAATAAAAGAAAAAACAAAGAAAATAACAAAATACACGTGACAAATAGCAAATATTTCAAGTTCATTTTCCAGACTGGGCCAATTGGGGGGTGTGAATATCACTCAGACTACTAAGCCCAAACCAACCAATTAATGAAACGGTGCGTTTCATCTCAACTCACTCTTTAGAGCTTCAGCAATCAATTGTGGCCGTGTATCCTTGGATTGAGTCAAAGGTCCAACCCTCATCTAACGGTCCATGTCCATCGTCCCCAATTTGAACTCAGATGGAGGGAATTCTCCAGACGGTGGCCTGAGTTGCAGAGCCACCGTCTTCTTCGGTGAAGTGCTCCTCACAGGTCACCCAAAATGACAAACCAATACCCAATCTTACTCAATTTTTCCTCCTGAACACGAATCCAATCTCCAAATTTACTAATTCCTTCTCTAACTTCAAACACGATAGGATTTTCAGAAATACACCAAATCTTGATCATCACAATTCTCAAAAATAATGATCCTAATGCAATCTACACTTCTCACTGATCAATTTCCACTATCCAATCATGAATATTCCTTCAAGAATCTTGAGATATCAACCTCAACAGAAAATGATCCATGACCTAAAGCGTCTCTATCCATCAAATTCTTGTACCAAAATCCATCTATGTCATGCTAAGAACCTAACCACATGCAAGTTTCTAGCTATCTCTCCATAAATTAAGCACAAATTTGATTTGTACAAACCTGGTTTCAGATGAAGAACAGGTGCAATTCTTGCTCGATTCCTCCTCCACAATGATCCAAATTCACTCCAAATCTTCCTCTGAAGCTAATGCACACCTCAATTTGCTCTGATTCTTCCTCAATCCAAGAACACGATCTTGAGTTACAGATCTGCAAAATCCAATGCTCTCTCTGCTACCAGCTTCAAATGCTTCCAAAAAATGGCTGAACACACTCCAAATCTTATATAGAACTCATTAGAATCATCTAGAAAGTTCTGTAACCACCCAAATGAGATTTTGCAATTTCAATTTCTCTTCAAAATGTCATCCACACCAATCACGATTCTAGCTCTGTTTGGGCATGAAAATGCTTGGAAAATTCATCTCATGAGATATTGAATTGGTTGGTTATGCTCACTTCCTTTTTGCAATCCAATGGTTCATGTTGGTTATGTTGCTTCATCATGAAGAAATGAAATGAAATGACATGAATTTGACCTCAAACCAAAATTCTAACATTGCCAAAGTTTCTAAAATGATTTTTCCAATCAAAATGACCTATAACTTTGCCTTGTTTGGACACAAAATGACTTATTTCAATTTTTGGTCATTAAATGCCTTTAATTCTTCTTTTTTCAAAATTTTCTCAAACCACATCCTTCCTTGAGCCATTTCAATGTCTCCTTGATACATAATCAAGGTTAAAACCCCATTTTAAGCAACTTTCAAGTTGAACAAAATTTCATTTGAGGTGTCTAAGTTGGTGAAAATGGCCTATAACAAAAAATGACCTATAATCACAAATTCCCAAAATACCCTTGACTTGTCCAAGCCATAACTTGAGTTCTACAAATCCAATCAAGGACTTCTAGTACTCTCTAGAAATATAAGAGAATAAGAAACAACATTCATGTTGACCAAAAGTTCATAGGAATCATACTTCTTGGGCAAAATTTTCATGCAAGTTGGGTAACTTTCAAGCTCCAAATTCATATGTCTCAGATGACTTGTAACTTGTCAAAGCCATAACTTGAGTTCTACAAATCCTATCAAGGACTTCTAGCACTCAAATTAAAGCTAAGACCATGCTCTACAACAATCATGTTGGGGGCAAGATGAGATGACAATCATATCTTGAGATAAATTGCCTTGAAGATAGGGGTCAAACTAGGGGATTTTACACTGTCAAGCCTTAGAAACCCTAGCTTGAAACTTCTCAAACTCTTAAATCATGATGAGTTAACATTGGAATCATACTTATAACATCTCATTGTATCAATCCATGACCACATGGATCTTGAATTATGTCTCAACCTCCTTCAAATCCTCAGTTGACTTAGGGTTGACCCAGTCAAACCCTAGTTGCACCAATCATGGCTGAGGCTTCTTATTCTTGCACAATGACCTGTCTAGGCCTCAAAGTGATGTTCAACACTTATCATGAGCTCTATCAAGACCTCAAGTCCATATTCATGACCTCAGAATCATTTGATGGCTTCCCACAACTCTCATGTTAGGAGACCTACACACTTGGCTTCAATCACTCTCTCTGAGGATCTTTTAACTTCTCTGACAAGGATATCAACCCTTAAACACTTGAATAACTTTCTCTAGCTAGATTCATAGTCTTATGTGGCTCTTAATTGGTAATCATACCTCTTGATCTCCTGCATACATGTCAATGAAATGCAAATGATAATGCTAATGTGCATGAAATGAAACATAAGCTAGGTAAAGAAATGTTGGGCAAATTTTGGGGTGCAACAGCTGCCCCTATTCAAACGGCTTGGACCTGACTGGGTGAGGAGTGAACGGCTCTCAAACAATCAAGGTGAAAGACGGTTGAATACCAACAAACCCGAAAATTTTCTAACTGCACAAGTACACAGTACTTTGGTGGGAACAAATCTTCGGAAACTGAAATAATAGCTGCACGGCAACTAGCTGGAGAAATATTGATCTGTATCTCCGTCAGGATGATTCTCTGATTTATCTGATATCATTGCGTCCTCAAATCATCAAGGGGTCACCGGTTGCACGGTAACTGGCGACTTGCCAACCACACGGGTAAACGATACTCTGATTGGTAGGAACATCTTCAAAAACTGAGCATGACAGTTGCACGGCAACTCTGCTGGGAATCGGTCACACGGTAACTGGTGAAAGGTCTAATCTCAAACCTCCGTCAGGATGATCATTTGATTTTGCTGTAGATCTTCGTCCTCAAGTCATCAAGGGATCACTGGTCACTCGGTAACTGGTGATACATAGCTGGTATTGCCGTCAGGCATTCTGCAACACTGCGGCAGAAGGATTCCTCGGGACTCATCAGGTCATTAGGAACTTTTAACAATCAAGTTGATCATGCCATCGGGAATTCAAAGAAATTTTTGGGCGTCAGCCAGACTTCGTCAATAAGTCGGGAATATAATCCTCGGTCAATCATGAACCAATAGGGATATCTAAGCTTCTGCCATCAGGCACTCCGCATCAGCTGAGAGAACTGCTTCGACATTGCAATTGGACTTCCTCAGTAAGTCAGGGAGTTTGGCACTACTGCCAGACTTCAATCATCAAGTCTTCAAGGGGAGTTTCAACTTCGCCGTTTAGAAACCTGTTGGGGATGATACATCTCCACTGGGGATTCTGGAGAACTATCAAGTAACTCTGCTTCGGGGATCCAAAAATCATTCCGGGTGAATCAACTCTGCCAAGGACTTCGAGAATCATCTTGGACACATAACTCCTCCGGAGACTTCAAGAATCATTCCGAACCAATAACCCTGCTGGAGATTTCAGGAATCATCCTGAGCAAACACTCTGCCAGGGACTCTAAGCATCAACTTGAGCAACCAACTCTGGCGAATTCACTGGGGATTTTAAGAATCATCTTAAGTAAACAACTTCGCTGAGGAACTCAAGAATCATCTTGAGCAAACCATTCTGCGGAGGAACACTTGCAAAACAAGAACGGTAACGACCTAGCTCATGTTTCATATGCATATGTTTGACTATGGCGCAATGCTCCACATGGTGGAAATGCTACGTGTTTTTAGGGTAAATGCTATGCAATCATGCAAGATGCTACTACGCCATCAGCAAAATAAATGCTGAAGGGAGAATCCTCCTGTCAAGGAGAAAGAACCATTCTGGTGGAGGAAGGAATCATCCCGCCGAGGAGAAGAAGTCACACCAATCTCAATTGGATTCCGCCTAGGGAACGAACTTCAGCCGACTACTACAGGGGAACAAAGTTCTACGAGAACCTGGACCTGCTCATCTAGGTGTACGAACCACAACTGTTGAGGGAAACGATGTCAATCGCAGAAATAAACTGCCTGGCATTCGCAGCAAAACTTTCCTGGAGATAACGACTCCGGTGGGGAAAACAGCATCAGCTATTCAACACTCTACTGGGGAGAACCAATCATGGCCTGAATGGCTTCCAAGGACTCGGCTCTCTTGGGGATTTGCCAGCTCGGCTGGGGAAGAAGGAATCATCCTGCTTGCTGGGGAGAGTACAACTTTGTGGGGAATCTCAATTCCGCTGGAGACTTCAGTCTGGAACTATTGAATGCCGCATACTTGCGAATAGTCTTCTACGAGCCTCTGCACATTGACTCAGTGCTGGGAATGAACGCACCCTTCAGTGTATGACTCAGCTGGGGAGATGACGTTCCTTCAGGATACATCTGATTGGGGAGAGAATCTTCTCTGCTTGGGGGATACATATCAATGCTTTTGGTTCTATATTCAGACTCCGTGGGGAGATGCTGCTGAACTCGCTGGGGAAGAAAGAATCATCCTGCTTGGGGACGCATACGGCGTACTGCCTGGAATATGCTATACCTGCAATCATACAAACAAACAGACAAGATACCCTTCTCAAAGGGACCTATCAAGGTTATAATCTCGTGACAATGTTCAAGTAATTCATTGTTTCAACAATCAGTGGCCTAGGCCAGTAAGTTTATGTATACGCATTTTATCAAAAACATCAGCGTTTTTTCCGCAAACAAAAAACAGATAGATGCTAAACAAACAAACAGAATTGCTGAATAGTATACATTTCATTGATAACGAACCCCTGAACGGGTGAAAATGTTTTACAACAGATGCAAGCTCCTAGAATGAGGAAGTTGCGCAAAACATAAAAACATAAATATACATCAGTATATACACAAATGTCGGCAATGCGGTGTAGATGAACACCATGAGTTGATCCCTCTATGATCCACTCAACTTCGATACTTCTCCGACGCTTCAGCTTCAGAAGAGATTGATTCAGATAAACGGTCCTCAGGTCTTCCAAACCACCAAACAATGAAAGTCCATACGCGGGACGCAGTCATTTGCTTTTTCAAAATCCCTAACTTTTGCCTGAATCGCCCTTCCGGGTTTTCGATTCACCGGGATACCCTTTTTTGCCAAAGTCGCCCTTCCGGGTTTTCGACTTCGCGGGTGTACATTCTTTTCTTTTATATCCCTAATTTTTTCCCGAACCTTTTTCCTTTTTTATGGTTCGCCGGGATGCCCCATTTTTGCCTGGATATTCTTTTTCTTTCCAGTGGGTCATTCTTTAAGCAAAGTATTTTTTAACTGCGTCCGTGTTCACCTGGGATGCAAAATCTTCACCATACATCGTGGATAACAACAAGGCTCCTCCCGAAAAGACCTTGCTGACGATGTACGGACCTTCGTAATTGGGAGTCCACTTGCCCCGGTGATCGGAGTGTGGAGGAAGAATCTTCTTCAGGACGAGATCACCCGTCTGAAAGCTTCTAGGACGCACCTTTTTATCATAAGCTTTCTTCATTCGGCTTTGGTACAGACGACCATATGCAATCGATGCTAACCTCTTCTCGTCCATCAGGCTGAGTTGGTTTAGTCGGTTCTTAATCCATTCTGCCTCATCGAGTTTCTCGTCAACCAAAACTCGTAAAGAAGGGATCTCAACTTCTAATGGTAGGACCGCTTCCATACCGTACACCAGTGAGAAAGGAGTTGCCCCGGTTGATGTACGTACCGTTGTACGATAACCGTGCAGTGCAAATGGAAACATCTCGTGTCAATCCTTATAGGTCACAACCATCTTCTGTACAATCTTCTTTATGTTCTTATTGGTCGCTTCAACGACGCCATTCATCTTCGGCCGGTAAGGAGATGAGCTGTGGTGTTCAATCTTGAAACTATGGCACATCTCCTTCATCATCTTGTTATTCAGATTCGAACCATTATCAGTAATGATCCGCTCGGGAATTCCGTAACGACAGATGATGTCCCTCTTTATGAATTTAGCCACCACCTGCTTGGTCACATTAGCATATGAGGCTGCCTCCACCCACTTGGTGAAGTAGTCGATAGCTACTAGAATGAAGCGATGACCGTTAGATGTAGTGGGCTCGATCTTGCCTATCATGTCGATGCCCCACATGGAGAACAGCCACGGGGAAGACATGACATTCAACGGGCACGGCGGCACGTGAATCTTATCAGCATAAATCTGGCATTTGTGACATCTCTTCGCGAATTTAAAACAATCCGACTCCATCGTCAGCCAGTAGTATCCTGCTCTCAGGATCTTTCTTGTCATAGCATGCCCGCCGGCGTGCGTACCAAACGTGCCTTCATGGACTTCTTCCATGAGCATACTCGCTTCTTTCTCATCTACACATCTGAGTAGCACGAGATCATGGTTTCTTTTATACAAAACTCCATCAGGATTGAGATAAAAATTTCCAGCCAGCCTCCTCAGAGTCTTCTTATCCTGGGTTAACGCTCCCACAGGATACTCCTTAGTCATAAGGAAAGTCTGGATGTCATGGAACCATGGTTTTCCATCGGAGGCTTCCTCGATCGCAAAGACGAATGCAGGTCTATCAAGACGGGAAAGGACAATTCTTGGAGCTTCATTCCAAAAATTGACTTTATACATCGAAGCCAACGTGGCTAAGGCATCAGCCATCTGATTTTTAGCTCTGGGCACATGATGGAGTTCCACTCGATCAAAGAACGGAAGCAGCCTTCTGGCATAATTCATGTATGGCACCAAATTCGATTGACGAGTCTCCCACTCCCCTTTAATCTGGTTATCACAAGTGCCGAGTCACCATACACATCTAGGTTCTTGATTCTCAAATTAATTGCTTCCTCTAGACCCATGATGCATGCTTCATACTCTTCTTCATTATTGGTGACCGGAAACGTCAGTCTAGCAGTGAATGGGATGTGGGATCCATGGGGAGTCGTGATGATTCCCCCAATGCCACTTTCGTAAGAATTAACCGCCCCGTCAAATATCAATTTCCATTGGGATTTCCTATCTGGACCCTCGTCGGGCAACGGTTCATCGCAATCTTTCACCTTGAGAAACATGATATCCTCATCAGGGAATTCAAATTTCATCGGCTGATAATCTTCGATCGGCTGTTCGGCAAGGTATTCAGACAATACGCTTCCCTTGATGGCCTTCTGGGAAACGTACTGAATGTCATATTCCGTCAACACCATTTGCCATCTGGCAATCCTGCCCGAAAGCGCTTGCTTCTCGAAGACGTACTTGATCGGATCCATCTTCGAAATTAGCATGGTTGTGTGGTTGAGCATGTACTGTCGTAAACGTTTGGCAGCCCAGACTAGTGCACAAAACGTCTTCTCCAGCATCGAGTAACGAGATTCACAATCTGTGAACTTTTTACTCAAATAGTAAATGGCATGCTCCTTTCTGCCCGTCTCGTCGTGCTGACCGAGAACACACCCCATACTATTCTCAAGAATTGTCAAGTACATGATTAAGGGTCTTCCGGCCACTGGGGGTATCAAGATTGGAGGTTCCTGTAGATACTGTTTTATCCTATCAAATGCCTTCTGGAAATCCTCGTTCCAGATAATCGCCTGATCTTTCTTTAGTAGTTTGAACATCAGTTCACACGTGGCCGTGAGCTGAGAGATAAACCTTGCAATGTAGTTTATTCTGCCCAGGAAACCACGAGCTTCTTTTTCTGTTTTTGGCGCTGGCATTTCTTGTATTGCTTTTATCTTCGCAGGATCAACCTCGATGCCTCTTTCACTCACGATAAGCCTCAACCTGAACTTCCTAAGCCTCTCAAAAAGCTTCAGCAAATTGACCAGATGTCCTCCCTCCATTTGGGACTTCGCAATCATGTCATCAACATAGACTTCAATCTCATGATGAATCATGTCATGAAATAAAGTAACCATTGCTCGTTGGTAAGTGGCCCCTGCGTTCTTCAGACCGAAAGGCATTACCTTGTAGCAAAATGTTCCCTAAGGTGTAATAAACGTAGTTTTCTCCATGTCCTCCGGCGCCATCTTGATCTGATTAAAGTCGGAGAAGCCATCCATGAACGAAAATACGGAGAACTGAGCTGTATTGTCGACCAACACATCAATATGAGGGAGCGGGAAATCATCTTTAGGGCTCGCCCTATTCAAATCCTGATAGTCGACGCACATTCGCACCTTACCGTCCTTCTTCGGCACAGGCACTATGTTGGTGACCCACGGAGGGTAGGTGGTGACCGCTAAGAAGCCAGCATCAAGTTGTTTCTACACTTCTTCTTTGATCTTAACGGCCATATCTGGTCGTGTCCGCCTAAGCTTCTGCTTAACGGGAGGACAATCTTCTCGCAGCGGCAAGTGATGGACCACGATGTCTGCATCAAGTCCGGGCATATCTTCGTATGACCAAGCAAAGATGTCACTATACTCTCTCAGCATCTCGACCAATCTCTGCTTGACATCACTCTGCAATGCAGCCCCTATCCTGACATTCCTGACCAGTTCTTCAGAACCTAGATTCACAATCTCAATCTCTTCCTCATGAGGCAGAATAACTTTCTCTTCTTGTTTCAACAAGCGGGCCAACTCTTCGGGAAGATCTTCGTCTTCATCAATCTCTTCTTCGGCTTGATAGATCGGGCAATCGAAGTCGAAGTGAGTCGTAGAAGGTCCATAGTCGATGTCATCTGCTATGTGGATCCTGCAATAACAAGGGTTAAGCTTAAAACAAGGATATGCAGGTTAGCACAAACCCTATTGCCATTTTATTGTTTTTCAAAACAAATATAAAACAGGAATAACAGAGATCACAACTTTTGAATGCGAAGAAAAACGCCTTTTGATTTATTGGTAAAATGCATGTACATAACCAAACAAGGCCCTGACAATAAAACCACTATTCCCCAGGTAGGACATAGGGTTGTACAATGATTGGAGAAAGTAAATCATTACTCTTTGCCTGTCACTTGGATGGTATCCCTGATGGACCAGTTGTTGAGGCTCTGGCCTGGTTTGCTTGGCTGGATCCAAGAGTCTAGGTCGCAGTCGCTGTCTTCACCGTCTTCAGACACTGTGTTGACACTTTCAAATATCACCCCGCCACAGGTAAACTGGATCGGTCCTTTACCTTGCGACGCACTGTGAGAAGAGGAGGCTTCAGCCGTAGGAGAGTATCCTAACCCAAACTTGTCCTGTTTTTTAGTTATTTCTAGAACCTGCCCCCAGCCTGGGGTAGATCCTGCTCGAACAACGGCCCCGGCTTCCTTGAAGGAAGAGAGAGTCATCTCTGGTTTTTTAGTCATTACTAGAGCCACGTTCTTGACTTTAACAGCTTCGAACGCCTGACATAGGGTTTCATGGATTTCCCCATCCATCTCAACATATTTGAAGGACGACAAATGGCTCACCATTATGTCTTCCTCGCCACATACCGTCACGATGCTACCTCCGACAGCATACTTGAGCTTCTGATGCAATGTGGAGGTCACAGCACCAGCAGAATGGATCCATGGCCGGCCTAAGAGACAGCTGTAGGCAGGCATGATGTCCATGATGTAGAAGACTGCGTCGAAAGTTTCCGGCCCGACTTGGATTGGCATAGTTACCTCTCCAAAGACATGACGCTTGGTTCCGTCGAACACCTTCACAACCAGATCACTGGGTGTACAGATCAATCCTCGAGTATCTAACTTCATCAATGCTTTCTTCGGAAGAACATTGAGCAATGACCCAGTGTCCACTAACACATGAGCCATAACTGTTCCCCTACACTCTATTGAGATATGCAGGGCGCTGTTGTGGTTTCTTCCCTTCGGTGTCAGCTCCAAGTCAGTGAAACCTAACCCGTTTCCAGCATTCACGTGGGCTACAACCCCTTCCAACTGGTTGACCGAGATTTCCTGCGGTACATACGTGGCATTCAAAACCTTCAACAGCGCGTTGCGATGGGACTCCGAACACAACAACAAATTCAGGATGGAAATTTTCGAGGGTGTTTGATGGAGGTGATCCATGATCTTGTAGTCACTCTTCTTGATCAACCTCATGAACTCTTCAGCGTCCTTTACAAGTAAGTCCTTCTCTACCCCATGAGGGGTTTCCTCAATGACTTTACTCTTTCCCTTATCAGTTTCCTCAGCTTTGTCCGCTTTGTCTGCCACAATCTCAGGTGGAGCAAATACTCTTCCGCTGCGCGTGATTCCGCCAATTCCCACTAGGTTATCCACAGATCGCCCAGATGGTTCTAGTTCCAATTTCTGTCCGTTACAGTAGACGTCTGCCCCATAGTGCCACGGGACAGCGTTGGTGCTTTCAAAAGGTATCGGCCTAGCCTTTGTGATGGTAATTGTGGGCGGTCTAGGTGCAGAAATGGTTATCGTCTGGCGAGGGATGGTGATGGTGGCAACCTCATCATCTTGCTTCACCATTACCTCTCCAAATCCACATTCGGCCCTTCGGCTAAACTGCAAGATTCCTTCGGTCATCAGACTCTGAATCCCCTCTATCAACTGTTCACATCCATCAGGACGAGTCGCACAGCCCATACACAATTCTCCACAGCCTGGAAAGAAGCCTCTCTTCAGCAGCTTGGCTTTAACGAAGCTAAGCGGTGTCTTCAGATCCTTGACATCAGTCAACACATCTAAACCCTCTTCTTCAATAATGGCATTCACCCCACCTCCCCTATGATTCGGCATAGGGTTCTTTGTGACATTCAGCACATTATCTGAGAAATTGATGATCTTAGCATCCACCATATCTTGCACCTTGTGCTTGAAGGCTTTGCAGTTTTCTATCGTGTGGTCGGGTGCCCCTGAGTGGAAATCACATGTTGCATTTGCATCATAACCCTGCGGAGGTGCCCCTGTCAAGGGAGCCAGGGTTATTTTCTAGACTAGCTGTAACTGAAGCAAAGTTTGTAATAGCTGAGCATAAGACATGGGCGGTGTCTCAAGGTGACGACTTGATAGAGGTGTCCTGTTCTGATACTTTCTGTACCCTTGCTGATTTGGCTGCTGCTGCTGTGGCTGGGGTTGTTGGACAACAGGGATGGTTATGCTAGCCACTTGCTGGCGCTGGCCCTTACCTTTTCTTCGAGCGTTAGACACGGCGCTCGTCTCTCCTTCACGCCTTTTGTTACCGTAGGGTTTCTTTCCTCCTCCAGCCGAGGATAGATCAACACCCTGAATTTTTCCCAATTTGATCCCATTTTTAACATGCTCGCCAATAATGATGAGATCTGAGAAACTCCCTGACATACCGCTGACCAATTTCTCGTAATAGACCCCTGGGAGAGTGGCTACAAACATCTCAACAAGCTCTCGTTCAACCATCGGCGGCTGGACTCTAGCTGCTAGTTCACGCCATCGCTGGGCGTATTCTTTGAACCCTTCGTTGTTCCTCTGTGACAAGTTCTACAGCTGAACCCAGTTCGGAGCCAAGTCACTGTTATACTGATAGTGGTGCAAAAAGGCTTTAGCAAGTTCCTTCCACGTGCGCACACTGGTGGGTTCCAAACTCATGTACCATTCCAAGGATGGCTCGGACAAGCTATCCTGAAAGAAGTGCATCAGCAGCTTCTCGTCTTCAGAGTGAGCGGACATTTTTCGGTAGTATGACCTTAAGTGGACGCGAGGGCAAGTGGTGCCCTTGTACTTCTCAAAGTCGGGTACCTTGAATTTGGGAGGCACCTTGAAATCAGAAATCAATCCTAATTTAGACATGTCGACACCCATAGTATTCAGGTTCTCGAAATTCCTCATTTTGTCCTCGAGTGCCTTAAACCTCAGACGTGCTTCAGCAGTCATCTCTCCTTCAGCACTCCTCTGTGAGAACATATCTTCTTGACGATCTTCTAGCCATGGCTGAGGCCCATACAGATTTCCAGCACCTGTGTTGCTGTTGCCCAGTCCAGCATTGCCATTAGCTTCAAAATTTCCATTGCTGACGCCAGTCGTATTACCATTGAGCCCGATGTTAGTGATCACATTACCGTTACCACTTCCATTCCCCCCGGTCACGGGGATTCCATTCTGAGGAGTCTCAACAGGAGGAGGGGTTGGAACATTCCCACCATGGAGTAGACCGTTGCTGCCAACCCTTGAGATCAGAGGCTGGACCAATGTTCTGAGTTGGTCTTGGCCATTGGCAACCACTTGCATGAGCTCCATGAAGCGGTCCATCCTCTCTCGGAGTTCCTGAACGTCAGTTTTCACTTGTTCCATTGCTCTAGCTTGATTCGCTCTGGTCGGATAGCAGTGGATCGGTCTTCGATCAATCCTGGAACAACCTGCATACACAAAGGGTTAGAGAGAAAAAAACGACAGGGTGCTCGTTATGCAAATGCTTCATGCAAATGCGAATGTGTGTCTGTGCCTTGGGGAGATTCCCCCCCCCCCCCCCCCCCCGATCCTAGTTTCCGAGACAAATAAAGTCTATTATCCAATCATGGAAAAGAAATCCTCACATATTCATCTGAAAATCCCGCTCGGGTAGCGTACAACTATAATCACATACAACTGAAGCAATAAGGCATGACCCCAACCAACAGACCTGGCGGTGATCAGCATATCAATGCATAAAAATGTACAAAGAAGATACAAAAGATCAGGCGCGGCCCTGGGCACGAAAATCTTCTATCAACTTCTTTGTAGCGGAGTGATCTGACTGAGTAAGTAAACCCTGGGTCAGCAGGTCCTTCTGACTGATGGACTTTGGGAGGTTCTCGGCAACGCTCCTAGAAATACCTTCTTCGGAATGGTTCTCGACTCTTCTTCTCTTAGCATCAGCCCGGAGTTGAGAATCTTGCAAATTCGCCTCGGCCTCGGCCAATCTATATTGGACGTCATATCGCAGGGAGGCTTCAGCCTCTGTACTCTCATCTTTCACCATAAACTGAGCTTCTAGCTCGGGTACTCGCTGCTTCATTTTTTCTTCCCGCTCTTTGTACTTGGCTATGGTGCTGCTCCAGACCCTTTCGTATTGGGTTAGCTTCCGGTACTCTCTGTCCCTATCCTGTTTCTTGGTTGTCAACACGCCATGTACGGACTTCAGGTCTAACCCCAGACGTTCCCTAGCATCAGTCTCTTTGGTCAGGTCGGAGCCTAGACAGTTGATCATCTCAGTCTGCTTCTTGTAGGTATAAACGGCTTCGCTTTTCTCTTTCCGAAGTTGAGCAATCTCTTTCTCCAACTCTTCGTTGGCCTTTTGTAGCTCTTCCTTCTCTTGGAGTACCTGGTTGAATTTCTGAATATCAACTGTAGTAGGCTCTTTATGCACAAGAGGATACAATGGTTCCACAGCAGGAAACAACATTAGAAACTTGTCGGCTCTCTCTCGCACCCAAGTCACGTACGGATCAAAGGCCTTGCTGTTGCTCTTTCCCAGCAAGACTTTCCCCTTTCGGTGAATTTTTCTCCAAGCATTCTGTACCTTGATCAAAGTGTCACCTTCAAGCAATCCTATGAGATACAGATATTCCTGTATCTCTTCCTCTTCAGGAGGACCTCGTAGTGCATATCCAAATTGTCGTACTAGCAGAGATGGATTGTAGTTGATACATCCATTCCTTCCGACCAGGGGGACGTTCGGAAAGCCACAGCAGTTATGTACAATATCTTTGCCCAGTAGATCTCTATCAAACCAGATGATATCGTCAGCAGTCAAACCCATCAAACGCGCAGACCAAGGCGAAGACTCAACAGAATCAATGAACGACCCTGACTTAGGAAGATGGCTGGCGAACCACTTATACAGTAAAGGAGCACAACATGCCACGTTCTTCCCCTTTCTGTTTTCATTCTTGCTGTGAACTGAATGGTAGACGTCTCCGAGGAGAGTGGGCACTGGATTCCCGGAGGCAAATATGTGGCAAGCATCCATGCTTATGAAGTCCGGATGACTTGGGAATAGCACGATCCCATAGATACAGAGGGCTAAGAAGGCATTGAATACATCCCAGCGACCCTTCTCGGCAAACTTTCGGGCTTTTTCCATCAGGAAAGGCAAAGGGAAACCATGAACTCCAATCTTTCTGGATACCATCCCTTCCAATTCAGACCCATCTACATGCAGAGCGTTAGTCAGCTTACTCAGTTTGGGTTCACCCTCAACACGGTAGTAAGGCATTTGATTCATCAAAGGCACCTCCAACAAGTCAGAGTACTCCTCCAGGATCGGAGCTAGGACATAGTCGGGAATCACAAAGCATCTGAGTTGTGGGTCGTAAAACTGCAGCAGGGCATAGAGGCCATTCAACTCGTACGTAGGAAGCTTATACACAATACTCACCAGTCTCCCATAACTCTGTCTGAAACTCTCCATCATTGTCTTATCATCCAAAGCAATCAAAGCTCGCAACTCTTGGATGTCAGGTGTTGGTAGCTTGTAAGCCACTGTCTTCTTCAGAGATGTCGTATCTGCCATGAGGATCAAGATCACTAGAACCAGGGGAGAAATATGCACCTGCAACACAGACACACGTTAATGACATGCAAATGAGAATGCGAATTATGCAAAATGCAATCATGCAGCAGGAGATCAGGACAACTGTGCTGTTGAGGAGGTGAAGATTCTGTATCAACAAAACCAAAATACTGCTCTGTCAAGAACAACAATATCTCTGAGGAGAAGAAACCCCTGATACCAGACCAAAACTCTGCTATGTCAAGAACAAACACATATCTGATGATGAGAACCTCTGATATCAGACCAAAACTCTGTTCTGTCAAGAACAACCATATATCTGATGAGAAGAAACCCTGATACCAACAAAACTGATTCACTGTCAAGAAAACCAGGTAGTCTGAAGGTTAAGGTTTCCTGCAATAACCCGACCCTGCTCACAGGTATGGACCTAATCACGGAAAAGGTTCGGCATCCTATGCGGTCATCAGCGTCACAGACTTTCAAAAAATGATGATACGATACCCAGGAGGTGTGGCATCATCATCTCTTGAAACAGCCTCACTTAGCTGAATTCCAAATGATCGGTTCCCAGAGTCGACAATCCTCAGATCCGACAACCCCTCGAGTCCAAAGGACCAATAGGAAGCCATCAAAGAGAACCTCGTCTGAGTGTGGATTACGTGGGAACAGTTGCAAGCAAAGCAAGCACGTCCTCCACTAACCCACTCTAATATTATGTAGCTCTCAAGCCTGGGTCTGGCTTCTCACTCATCAGAATGTCCCTCCCACAACAGTGCAGATAATCATATCATACTGAAAAATAAAGTGCGGGAAATAAAATGCGATAAATAAACACAACCCAACAAGTAATCATACAAGCGCTAGGATTGACTCTCGTACAGGGACGTTGGATCCCCAGATTGACTCGCATAAGGGATGTTGGATCCCTAGGAAACTATCAAGTCCCCAGCAGAGTCGCCAGTTGTCGCTACCGCGAAGATAAGGTGCCGGCAAAACATAAGAGTCGCCACCTTTTGTTATTTATCCCTCAGAACGGGAAAGGAAACGATCGGAAAAACCTGACGAAAAGGTATAAGACAAGGTCATCGCAACTATTGTCTGGGTTCGGGAGTCGGTTACGCAAGGGGAAGGTATTAGCACCCCTCACGTCCATCGTACTCGATGAGATCCACGCTTGTTGTGTTTACCTGACGGGTTTGTTTACTATCTACCTATCAAGGATGGTCTAAAAAGAAAAGAAAATGACTCGGCAAAGCGTCGCGCTTTATGCCCACGTATTCTCATCAGAGAATGAGAAATCAGAGTCAACGTAGTTCGACTAACTACGGGATACGGGAAAGGTGGCTCGCCAATACATCAGTATTGTGCCTACGTACTCTCAATAGGTATGAGAGATCAGAGCTTACGTAGTTCGGGATAATACGGATTACGGGGATTCAGATTCATCTGTTTTATCGAGTAGGGTTAACAAACAATTCCAGCAGTTTGGTGTACGCAACTCGACCCTTGGAGACTTAGGCGTTACCGTTTGCGGTAGAACTGAAAGTTAACGACACTCTTTTCTTCAGAAAAGCTTCCTTTGAATTACGGGCCCACGGGGCAAAAAGGTTTGAAGTTTGTTTTCTGTCTTTTACGGAAGAACTATTTTTTATGTTTGTCTGTAGTTCGTACAACACTAGAGGCTATGACCTGGGAGCGAATGCATCGCATATCGTCCAAAGGACGTATACTAAAAATTCTAGACGATTGAGAGGAGGCCGCTCAATTATCATTACCCAAGTAGCTTAAGGCTCGTAACGCGCTTATACTAACTTGCCTTTATTACGTTTTTTTACTGTTGTTTCAAGATGAGAAGAGAGAGGGCTCAACTAAGGGGAGACTATCAAGTCCTAATGTTGTCATGCCAAGGATTCATCCTATGGTTGAGGTTTGAAACAGGGAACTCCTAGAAGTTATCATGCATAGGTTTCAACCTAAAGTTCTAATCATCACTTCCTTATCAAAGGAAGTGAGATTCCTAGGGGATCATGTCAATGATAAACAGAAATAGATAAAGCATCAGCTTAAACAGTAAACAGTAACCGACTGTAAAATGCATGCAATGCAAGTGAGGGAGGAAATGTGTGTGGGGCATCAGCCTCCACAAGCTCATCTCAACCTCAAGCCAAGTATGAATAACTGCAATCATACAGAAGAAATAAAATGCCATCAAGCAAATCACAAACCACATAGGCAAGGGAGCAGGGCTCTACCGAATGCCCGCAAGCAAAGCCATACAAGAACAATACAAGCAGAGGGAGCAACTCAACCTCTAGTGCAATCATGCTCCTAGCTTAACACAATCTAAACATGAACTTATTCTAATGCATCAAGCAAATTAAACAAGTCACATCAATACAGTTGCACAAAAAGCAAACAGACAGGAAAACAGATCAACAGCTTCCACAGCTTCACAGCAAAGCAATCCTCTGACAGCAGTTCAGTCTTCAGCCTGCAACTGTTCTTCAAGGCTTTCATCTTCAATAGCAAGTACCAACTTGCTTCTTCAAGATTTCAATGCATCAATCACAAGTATCAACTTGTTCTTCATCTTCTTCAAGCTTCATCTCTTTCTTCAATCTCCATTTGATCTTCTTCACAAGTGTCAACTTGTTCTTCTTGATCTTCAAGCTTCAGCTCCACAGGTAGTCTTCAAACACAGGGAAGTGTCAACCTTTAGCATCTTCAATCTTCTAACAAGGAACTCCATCCTCTAGCAAAGGAGAAAGATTCATCTAACAAGAGCAAGGTGTGGATAGTAGTGAGCAAAGTGAAGACCAAAGGTCACCTATGAGCACTCCACTATCAAGGAAAGGCACCCTCAAAGGTTCTACCAATTTGTGAGGAGCCAATCATCCTACCAAAGGAGGGATGAGGCCTTCACAATGGGACCTTACATCATAGGGAGGAATGGAAGTGATCAACACCTTCCATGTTTCATGAAGGAAGAAAATCTATTCTAAGAGATCTCCCTAAAACCCTAATCCTTAACCCTAAACAAACTACACCAAAGGAAGAGAAAACTTCAAGTCCAAGCTCCACCATGAATTCCACATCATCCCACACATGCCTCCATCATCATCCAAGAGCAAGAGAAGCAAAACCCTAATCTAAGGGAACTAAAGAAATCATTCTAGTTGAGTTAGCAAGTTAGGATCACCTAAAACCTAGTACTAAAGTTAAATCCAACTAAAATACTAAAACCAATTGTAAAATCCTACAAAAATAACTATGGGAACCTAATTCAATCATGACTCTACCATGTTAATTCCAGAGATCAAATCATCCAATAAGTCCTAGAATTAAATCCTAAACTATGGGGTACTAAGGTTAAACCCTAAAACTAGAGCACCTAAAGTTCCAATACAAAAACAGCCCTAAACTTCTTCACAAAAATGTGAGAAAATTACCAGGGGAACATACATGTCTAAGCTAACTACACACAAAAAATCAGCTCAAAAATCATCACCATGTGATCACACAAAAATCAGCAAGATAAGGTAACAACCAAAATGAAATTAATATCAATTAAAATACAAAAAATGCCATTAAAATAAAAAATGCATGAATTCCTAAACTCTTAATTTCCTAAAATTCTAGACTCATTCATGAGTCAGGGGAAAAAATTTGGATCAATTTGAGTTATTTTCCTATTTATTATGAATTATTCTCTAAACTATATGAAATGTGCAAAATAAAAGAAAAAACAAAGAAAATAACAAAATACACGTGACAAATAGCAAATATTTCAAGTTCATTTTCCAGACTGGGCCAATTGGGGGGTGTGAATATCACTCAGACTACTAAGCCCAAACCAACCAATTAATGAAACGGTGCGTTTCATCTCAACTCACTCTTTAGAGCTTCAGCAATCAATTGTGGCCGTGTATCCTTGGATTGAGTCAAAGGTCCAACCCTCATCTAACGGTCCATGTCCATCGTCCCCAATTTGAACTCAGATGGAGGGAATTCTCCAGACGGTGGCCTGAGTTGCAGAGCCACCGTCTTCTTCGGTGAAGTGCTCCTCACAGGTCACCCAAAATGACAAACCAATACCCAATCTTACTCAATTTTTCCTCCTGAACACGAATCCAATCTCCAAATTTACTAATTCCTTCTCTAACTTCAAACACGATAGGATTTTCAGAAATACACCAAATCTTGATCATCACAATTCTCAAAAATAATGATCCTAATGCAATCTACACTTCTCACTGATCAATTTCCACTATCCAATCATGAATATTCCTTCAAGAATCTTGAGATATCAACCTCAACAGAAAATGATCCATGACCTAAAGCGTCTCTATCCATCAAATTCTTGTACCAAAATCCATCTATGTCATGCTAAGAACCTAACCACATGCAAGTTTCTAGCTATCTCTCCATAAATTAAGCACAAATTTGATTTGTACAAACCTGGTTTCAGATGAAGAACAGGTGCAATTCTTGCTCGATTCCTCCTCCACAATGATCCAAATTCACTCCAAATCTTCCTCTGAAGCTAATGCACACCTCAATTTGCTCTGATTCTTCCTCAATCCAAGAACACGATCTTGAGTTACAGATCTGCAAAATCCAATGCTCTCTCTGCTACCAGCTTCAAATGCTTCCAAAAAATGGCTGAACACACTCCAAATCTTATATAGAACTCATTAGAATCATCTAGAAAGTTCTGTAACCACCCAAATGAGATTTTGCAATTTCAATTTCTCTTCAAAATGTCATCCACACCAATCACGATTCTAGCTCTGTTTGGGCATGAAAATGCTTGGAAAATTCATCTCATGAGATATTGAATTGGTTGGTTATGCTCACTTCCTTTTTGCAATCCAATGGTTCATATTGGTTATGTTGCTTCATCATGAAGAAATGAAATGAAATGACATGAATTTGACCTCAAACCAAAATTCTAACATTGCCAAAGTTTCTAAAATGATTTTTCCAATCAAAATGACCTATAACTTTGCCTTGTTTGGACACAAAATGACTTATTTCAATTTTTGGTCATTAAATGCCTTTAATTCTTCTTTTTTCAAAATTTTCTCAAACCACATCCTTCCTTGAGCCATTTCAATGTCTCCTTGATACATAATCAAGGTTAAAACCCCATTTTAAGCAACTTTCAAGTTGAACAAAATTTCATTTGAGGTGTCTAAGTTGGTGAAAATGGCCTATAACCAAAACTGACCTATAATCACAAATTCCCAAAATACCCTTGACTTGTCCAAGCCATAACTTGAGTTCTACAAATCCAATCAAGGACTTCTAGTACTCTCTAGAAAGCTAAGAGAATAAGGAACAACATCCGTGTTGACCAAAAGTTTATAGGAATCATCCTTCTTGGGCAAACGTTTCATGCAAGTTAGGTAACTTTCAAGCTCCAAATTCATATGTCTCAGATGACTTGTAAATTGTCAAAGCCATAACTTGAGTTCTACAAATCCTATCAAGGACTTCTAGCACTCAAATTAAAGCTAAGACCATGCTCTATAATAATCATGTTGGGGGCAAGATGAGATGACAATCATATCTTAAGCTAAATTGCCTTGAAGATAGGGGTCAAACTAGGGGATTTTACACTGTCAAGCCTTAGAAACCCTAGCTTGAAACTTCTCAAAATCTTCAATCATGATGAGTTAACCTTGGAATCATCCTTATAACATCTCATTGTATCAATCCATGATCACATGGCTCTTGAATTATGTCTCAACCTCCTTCAAATCCTCAGTTGACTTAGGGTTGACCCAGTCAAACCCTAGCTGCACCAATCATGGCTGAGGCTTCTTATTCTTGCACAATGACCTGTCTAGGCCTCAAAGTGATCTTCAACACTTATCATGAGCTCTCTCAAGACCTCAAGTACATCTTCATGACCTCATAATCATCTGATGGCTTCCCACAACTCTCAAGTTAGGAGACTTACACACTTGGCTTCAATCACTCTCTCTGAGGATCTTTTAACTTCTCTGACAAGGATATCAACCGTTAAACACTTGAATAACTTTCTCTAGCTAGCTTCATAGTCTTGTGTAGCTCTTAATTGGTAATCATACCTCTTGATCTCCTGCATACATGTCAATGAAATGCAAATGATAATGCTAATGTGCATGAAATGAAACATAAACTAGGTAAAGAAATGTTGGGCAAATTTTGGGGTGCAACACAGGTACACCCCTCCTCGTCCATATTCCTTATGAGCAGCTAGCAGATCAACGACGCGTGGCAGGTCAGTGTTCTCCTTCTGATCAGGTCAGATCAAGAAGTATAACAACAATGTACAAATATTATGCCACCAAAAAATTCTCATACCGATAGCATGTCCAAATCATAATTGACATAAATATAAAATCAGAAGTATACCGAACAATAATAAATTATATTAATAATAACACATCAATAGGATATATTTATTATTAATATAATATTATTATAATTTCAATTAATATAATAAATTTATTAAACATAATTTGTACAATTATACCCACGATAGATAAGTTACAATCATAAAATTAATAATTATTATATTTTATTCAAAGTAAAATTTGTATAATTGTAACTATGATAAGTGATTTTACAACTATACAATTTAAAAGTCATTACTTAATTATTTAGAATAATTAACTCAAAATAATAATATTTTAAATATACTCAAAAAACTAAACTTTTATTTATTGATTTATTTAAATATATATAACAAGAAATCAATTTATAACAACATTTATGGAGTTTTTAATTCAGAATATTCTGAAAATTAATTTTATTTTATATAAATGCGTATTTTATAATTCTCAAATGATAAAATAATATTAAAAATAAAATTTTCTCATATACATTTATATAGTATGTCACAATAAGATATTTAAAATAATATTTTAATTTTGACTAATATTAAAGAGAAAGTGACATTCATCTTTGTTCGAAAAACCAATAAAGTTTAATGACTTTTAAAGTATTGCATGAATTTATATAACATTATCTGAACCATTTAAAAATAAAAAATAAATTTTTATATTAAATATAAAATTTTAATTATAAATTAAAAAAAATCTGCACGCATAGGTTAGAAGGAAATACTAAAAAAAACACCTTAGAAAATTTGTATAATAAATTCAACGTTGCTCTATGAATTAGAAAAGGAACATACTGATTCATCATTCAATTGAAGAATTGTATGAAATAAAATTGAATTTTATAATCTCAAATCAATGATAACGATGTTAAAATGTAGAACAGTATATATAATATTAACCATTTAAGGAATATCCATGACATGTGTAGCATGCTGGAAAGATATAACATATAGAATAAACCCCAGTTCAATTCTTAATATGTATCAAAAATAAAATTCATATATTAAGGTTGATACAAATTAACATATAGTTTTATAAAAAAAATATAAAATAGCATATAATGAAACTTGTGTTAGGAAATAGAGGTGAATTATATACCTCCATAAATAAAAAATATATGATTACAATCAATATAAATCACAGACTCAAAATAAAATTGATTTATCATCCATGTATCAATTATAGAAAATAGTATGGGTATAAATGAGATCATAATTTATTTTAAAATTGTAAAGTATTAAATTGATCGATGAGATATTTTGTAATATTAATCATAATGTAAGGTAAAGAGAAAAACAAAAAAATTTTTGGACGTACGGTAACTAACGCTCTAAAGAGGAAAACAAAAAAATCTGAAAATTTTGGACCTACGGTAATGTAATAATAGTTGAATTTTACAAAAAAAGAAAATTGTGATTTCAATAATAGTCCTGAAATATATTTCAATTGGCTCTAATACGGATTGATAAATTTAAAAGAATCGCAATAGTATAAATTATAGCATATTATTATATTAAAAAATAATTAGTATCGATAAAAATGATGTATCTTGTAAAATTTTGAAAGACCACCTTTAGAAGAGTCATAATGAGAAAATTACTACTCTAACGGTCACTTAAGATTTTTTAGAATATGTAAATTGTTTACTGGAATGACGCATAAATAGCTAAACGGATGATGATAAGACTTCTCATTGAACTTAACTGAATAGTCCAATCCATCGCGATTCATTTAAACACAAAACTCATCAAATAATTTATCAGTAATTAATATTTAATAATAATTAATCATACTATAATTAATTAATAACTAATTATGTAAGTTTATTTGATTAATTAAATAATTAATTTAATAATACATTCAAATAATTGAGAACAAAATGATAAAAAAAACTAACATACTATTTCGTAACAACACAAATTAAAGCAATTTAGTAATTCTGATTGTCATTAAAAATTGATATTTTTTTTATTAAAATATAATTAATAAATATTTATAAAAAGGAAAATGCTAATGAGTGTTCTAAAGACACTCCTTAAGATCTTAAAATAGTTTTTTTTTTTAGAAATATGAATATTTAATATATTAAAAATTAAAATAATTAACTTTACTAGATAATACTTTCTTGATTTAAAATCCTTAAAAAGTATTCTTAGACACTCGTTAACAAAATTCTTATAAAAAAAATAATAATAATAGTAGTAATAATAACAACCACAAATTAATGTCAACTCTTTATCGATAATAATTTGACGGAGTAATTACTACCTCTTAATCATATAGTCAATTACTTAGGATAACCACTACTATAATAATAACAAGATTGTTATTCCTACACCACATTTTACACCAAATACATACACCAACAGTGTTTTTTTAAATAAAAAATATTTTTATAAACAGTATATGAATAGTGCATAAATAATATCCATGAACAGTGTGTAAACCGTGTACGTTAACCGTATCTGTGAACAGTAGTTTAAAGTTGGTTAATAAAATGCAAAAAATTAGTTAATGAAATGATGAAAGTGATTAATAGACGCTTAGAGTTAAAAATATTTTTAATAGTAAACCAAAGTTGGTTAATGAAAAGTAAAAAGTTGGTTAACAAGGATATGAAGTTGATTAATCACGTAATTTTATATCAATATTATTTAATCTAAAAATTTAAAAATTAAAAAAAATTTAAAAATTAATTTTTTATATATTTTACTGTTCTCTGTATCGGTGAACAGTGAAATACGCTGTAAATGTAGGATTTAATGTAAAAATAACATTTTTCTAATAATAATAATAATGTGCAATTAACAAACTCTTTAACACGACTCTATACTGCAAAAGTGATATCTCACTCCCATTCTAATCAGTGTTTTAAAAACCGGACCGGATCGGCCGGTCGGACCGGTTGGACCGGGAACCGGCCTACGGTCTGGTTTACTAGTTCGATCGTCTGTGTCATCAAACCGGTAAAAACCGGAAAAAACCGGGTTGGACCGGGAAAAACCGGGTTTAAGGTTGGATCGGTTCTAATGCATTTTTTATTTTTTAATTAAAATTTAAATACAAAAGTTATAAAAAGAAATTGTTTAAAATTAGATTATGTTGCAATTATTTTGTAATTTTGTATTATTTTGTTATGTGTGATACATTTGTTTAAAATTTAAATTTAAATTATGAACTTGTGAATTTATGATATGATATTTTCAAAAAATTTAAGTACTAGTTATATTTGTTTAGAAACTGAATCATCCGGTTCGACCGGTTTTATATCTATATAATGACAGGTCTATTCAACCGAGTTATCCGGTTTAATCCGATTTAGTCATGCGGTTCGACCAGTGACCCAGTACCCTCACCGGTTCAATGACTGGTCCGGTTTTTAAAACACTGCTTCTAATTATACTTCGTAATAAATTACTCAAATTTAATAAATATAGCAATAATAAAATAGATTATAGTTATAACACAGACACATTATTAATTACGCCATAATCATAACATTCATTTACACTTATATTTATATGAAAATATTGCAAAGAGTTAGTAACAAGGTATAAACTAGAGACATCATAGAAAAGCAATATCAAAGTTCACTCAAGAGATTAAACATATACTCAAAACACAGCTCAAATCAAGAAGATGACTAACTAAATATTCACATATCATTTTAAAATTACATCTTAAAATTACATCCAAGTTGTCAAACAACTAACATAGTACACAATGAAAACATAGAAGATTTAAGACATACACGATCCGATTGTATTAGGAAGATCCTAAAGTCCCACATTGGTTGGAGATAGAGTATTGAAATAGTTTATATAGAGTAACACCCCTCACCTTACCAACTGATTTTGTAGGGTAGTGTTAGGCCAAACTCTAATATGGTATCAGAGCCTATTGATTGGACCTTGGGCAGCCCACCGTTTAAATCCATGCACCAAACCCAAAAAGAGTGTTGGGCGTGAGGGGGTGTATTAGGAAGATCCTAAAGTCCCCATCGTTTAAATCCACGCACCAAGCCCAAGTATTAGGAAGATCCTAAAGTCCCACATTGGTTGGAGATAGAGTATTGAAATGGTTTATATAGAGTGACACCCCTCACCTTACCAACCGGTTTTGTAAGGTTGTGTTAGGTCAAACTCTAATAGATTGGACTGACCTACTTTGATATCACTAATGTGACATCTTAAATTCTAAATAATATATTTGATACGTATAGATATTTCAAGAGTTCAAAATTAATGAAATTTACTAATTTTAAAAACTTTTTGAGATAAAAGATATCAATTCGTTCACTTACACATTTAAATTAAAATAATTATACATCGTTATACTGAATAATTATAATCATTTAATATAGAAAGTAGAAACATTTTTAAAATATTTTTTCCAATCCGATGTCACCTATCAGAGCAGGGCTTCTCCAAAACTTGAACTTCAAGACTCAAAAACATGTATTTACTACAATTTCGGAACTACATGGCCAAGTCAAACAAATACAAAAATGGAAGGGTGAACTTCAAAAACATGTACAATATAAAATGATTGAGGACAACAAGTAAATTATCAAGTAAACACCATATCATATCAAATCACATTTAACAGTAACCATCAACATCAAACATTTACATAATTCACAATTTCAAGATATAAATATTCTTGTTTCAAATCAACCTTAATAAAAGAAATCAATATAGAATATTCATATAACTCACCAAAGTCATCATGTTTAATCACAATTCAAATTATGACATGCATGCTCTTAGACTCTAAATGTCTTTGTCGTACTTCAAAAAATATGATCCTTTGTGATGGATGCGGAAAAAATTTAGTTCGAACAGAGTTGTCACCGAACTTTATTTATTCCAAGAAAGAATAGTAAAATATCGATAAAACCTTTAAGGAAAGAAAATGATCATCGCAAACAAATTCGGATTCGGGATTTGGTTACACAAGGGGAAGGTATTAGCACCCCACGCGTTCGTTTTACTCAACGGGAACCTCTTAGTCTATTTTGTGATTGAATGTTAAATTATGCTATTTGTTTTCTTCTAATAAGAAAGGAAAAAGATAAAAGGATCGTAAAAGGGGTTTATTATAGGGGTACTTGCTAATGGAGAAAAGGTTGGTTTTTTTATTAGGGTGCTCGCAAAGGATTAGATCCCTTGTGCCTACGTATCTCCATTGTCAAATGAAGAATCAAAGTTTTCGTAGTTTGTGGGACTAGGGTTTGTTGGTTCATTTTAGGGATGACTGTTGTTTAAATAGTGATTAAGGCTACTCGTACCCAAACAATCGAGGAAAAGAATTGAAGGCTCGAGACCATCTCCCTTTTCATCTTTAATTAAATAATGTCTAAATATGATTAAATGGCTTAATTTGACTTAGATAAAATACTTGATTGTTGATCGAGGTTTGAATTTGCGTTTGAAAGTTGTAAGGGTTTTAACTAATGTGAGAGGAGGCCTAATTGGTATTGGGTAAGGTTGATGGCGATGCATGAAGCAATCAACTTACAAGAGGTGATGAGACTTTATATATGGATCAAATATGTTTTGGAGTGGAATAGGTTAAGGGTTGATGGTTGTGGAAGTTCTATTGAATTCATTTTATGAAAAATACTTGACATTGGATCAAACTTATTTGTGTTCTTTTGAAAAGAGGTGATTGATTTCATTCTTGCATTAAAGGCTATCTAAGCGGTGGCAAGCAAAGAGAAAGCAATAAAAATTACTACACGTCATAGGAGTGGAGGTACATTTTCTCAAATGGAGATAGTACCAAGCCATTGTAAATTAAATCCATCACGCAAATGCATAAAAATAAGAGTCTAAGGTGTAAAGTAAGTCTCATTGTAAGAAAGCCCAAGAGTAAGATATGTGAGGTTGATGGTGATCATAGAAATAATCGACTTACAAGGGTGTTCGAAAAGGACTTGATATTAAATCAAGAATTAGTTTGAAAGAGGTTTGAACATGCAAACGAGACATGTAAACAAAATGAATGAATTAGGTAAAAGTATGTGAGCAAGTGTATAAGCATCATAAGATCAAGCATCACAAATTGTGTTTTGTTGGTGTTATTTATTGTTGTTTTGCTTAAATTTTCGTGCACAATTTCATCCTTGATCATGAGGTGTTTGAATAAATGATTGATCAAGGATTTTCAATTTTTCAAACTGATTTTCTGTTGTTTTAACAGTGTTAATCGGTTAACACATTGGTGTTAATCGATTAACGTTTGTTCCTGCGTTTTGGAATTTTTGTTTTTGCTGTGTTAATCGATTAATAGCAGGAAGTTAATCGATTAACATAGTCCAGAATGTGTTTTTTGGCTTTGTTTTGAGATTGTTTTGGTTCATTTTCTTCCTTCTTCCATCTCCTTTTGTTTTGCCTTGAATTTTAATGTTTGTTGATCAAATTTCTCTTTAAATTCCATGGACTTTGAGTGTTGGTGAGGGTTAATGTCTTTAATCCACCGAGAAGAGTGATGGAACTTAGATATGGAAGGATCCAAATATTATAATTCAATTTGGTTTTCTTCCTCCCCTCTTCTCTTTTTTTTTTTCTTTTGATCAATGAAAATCTTCAATATCATTGGAACTTATTTTGAGTTCTTGATGAAGATGAAATCGTTATCTATTTTCTTTTCGTGGGGTATTACTTTCGGAGAATGATCTACATATCGTCTCTCTAGTATACATTAGCACAAACATTATTATTGACCGGCCTCAGATAGTCGTGGCTTCTACATAAGTCCGATTATGATTGCTTAACATAGCGCTAAATTGTCCCTAAACTGAAACTAAGTCAATTTTATAAGCGAGATGTTATTTTCCTAATCTCCGTAGTGTAGTTTGAAATAATTGAATCTTTTGTTACCCGTGGGGGTTAGTTGGCATACTCGTTGATTTCATCCGAGTTGGAGCCCTCCCCATGGTAATGTATGATACCATGTTTTCATTCTTATGGACGATTAGTCGAGTATTCTCCATAATTTGACAATTTGTGCTTCTTGAAGATTGATAATACTATTATGTATATTATACTAACCATATTATTGTACTAATCTTGTTTATATTTCCTTCTCGCTCCCTATCTTTTTACTTTTACGCATTTATTTTTATCATATCATTTCATGTTATTGTTTATGATTTTTTTCTTTGTCCATTTGGACCATATTTTGTTCAAAAAAACATTAATAAATGATTAAATCTCTAAAAATTTGGTTCTTTTAATTCTTGTGGTTATGCTTGAGGATGGATCTAGACTTTGGACTTCTTGGATTATTCTAGACCTTGGATTTCTTGGATTGTTCTAGACCTTGGACTTCTTGGATTATTCTTGGACTTGGACTTAGAATTAGGTCTTCTTCTCTATGCATGGTTTATTATGGATTTGAGATCTTAGCCTTTATTTGGCTTTTGCTTATTGGCTTATGCTCAAGGTGGAAGGAATTCTTATTTGGTTTGCTTTAGAGTTGCTATCTCTTGGTTATATCCTTCTTATCCCTAGCTTTTATTTTACTTTCTAGAGTAGTCACTTCTTCTCCATCCCTTCTTTAATTTTTAAAATCTTCTCCCTTTTTCAAAACCTTCTTGTTTTCAAAGTTAAACCTCTGTCATAAAAAACATTGACTTTGGTCAAGTAATTTTTCAAAACTTTGTTTTCTTTAATAAATGTCAATAAATGTTAATCATACTTTGACTAATTTCAAAAAGACATAAAAAATACAAAAACTCATTCACTCTTTTTGTGCCTTTGTGCACTTTTCCTTTTAAAACTTTTTAAAAAGTTTAGATATGAGTCATTTTCATAGTTGATATATAATTCTCCTATTCTCCATAGTATTTAAGATTTTGAGATTTTCCAATTAGATGTTGAGTGATAGACTTGTTGATTTTTAATCCAAGAAAAATCCTCCATCTTTAAGTGATGCAAATGTTGTCTTATACTTGTGGGCGACTAGTCGAAGTTTTCTCCTAAAATGATGACTTGTATTACATTTAAAATCAATCAAAACGAACCATTTTTTGTTATTTGTACCACAAATTACGAGGTTTTGATCCTATATTGCACTTTGTGGGTACGTAGGCATGAGACGATAAGTCTCTCCAAACACAAAAATATTAAAAAATAATTCTTTTCTCATCTCCTCAATCTCATTTCAAACAAACATTTTCAAACCAAAAATCATAGATATTTCAAAGGGTTTCTATAAAGTACTATAGACGTTTTGGGTGATAACACCTTCCTTTAGTGTAACCAACCCCCTTACCCATTCTCTGTTTGTTCTTGTTTTAGAACTTGTTTGGGTTTTGGTTGCTCTTTTTCCTTTCCTTTTGGATAAAATAAAAGTGCGGTGGTGACTCTTGCATTTTGAGTTAAGTTAATTAATTGCTTACACTCACAAATTTCCCGCTACAACTAACATTAAACCTTTGCTCCAGTCGCCTGGTTAGAATCTGTTTGTCTTCTAATCTCTTTTGTTGTTAATAATGGTATAACCTTATATCAAATGGATGTCAAAAGCGCGTTTCTAAATGGATACATTTATGAAGAAGTATATTTTCACCAACCTCCGGGTTTTGAAAACATCAAGTTACCATAACATGTTTTTAAACTTAAAAAGTCATTGTATGGTCTGAAAGAAGCTCCTATAGCTTGGTATGATAGACTAAGTTCTTTTCTTTTAGAAAATGACTTTACTAAAGGCCATGTGGACACTATTCTTTTCTGTAAAAACTTTGGAAACAATCTAATGATTTGCCAAATATATGTAGATGACATAATTTTTGGTT
>CAWUDS030005331.1:0-56153 GCA_963859935.3 Lathyrus sativus | reverse complement strand
TTAATTCAATGTGAAAATGGTAATTATCAATAAATTCTAGCTTGACTCTTATTTTTAATTATTACCTATTTTATATAAAAAAAACAAATATGTAATGGATTATAGTCTTTTAACTTTGTTTGTTAGTGGAGAAAAACCTAAAATTTTGTGATGGAGTAGAAAAATAAAATATAATTAATTTTTTAAATTTACTATAGTCTATTATGTTTTAAACTTAGTGATAAAAAATTTAAAACTTTGGGATGGTGAAGAAAAAAATTGAATATTTTTAAATGTAATATACCATAAGTCGATTTGAATACGATGAATATAAACAATATTGAGCTGAATTATTTAATTTTAATTGATATGCATATGTATTAGTTATGGGTCATTCATTTGTAGTCTCCTACCATATTTTCATTGAGGTGAATCAACCAAAAATTTGGTGATGGAGAAGAAGAAAAATATTGAAATTTTTCACATCTATTATACCATAATACAATGTGATTATGGTGACCACAAATAAAAATGAGCTTAAATATTTAATTTTAGTGACTACCCATGTAGATGTAATTTATTTGTCATTCATTTGCAGTCTTTCAAATCTGTGGCTTAGTGGCGAAAAAGCATGAAATTTGGTGATGGAGAAGAAACATATTGAATATATTAACATATAACTTACCTTAATTCAATGTGAAAATGGTAATTATCAATAAATTCTAGCTTGACTCTTATTTTTAATTATTACCTATTTTATATAAAAAAAACAAATATGTAATGGATTATAGTCTTTTAACTTTGTTTGTTAGTGGAGAAAAACCTAAAATTTTGTGATGGAGTAGAAAAATAAAATATAATTAATTTTTTAAATTTACTATAGTCTATTATGTTTTAAACTTAGTGATAAAAAATTTAAAACTTTGGGATGGTGAAGAAAAAAATTGAATATTTTTAAATGTAATATACCATAAGTCGATTTGAATACGATGAATATAAACAATATTGAGCTGAATTATTTAATTTTAATTGATATGCATATGTATTAGTTATGGGTCATTCATTTGTAGTCTCCTACCATATTTTCATTGAGGTGAATCAACCAAAAATTTGGTGATGGAGAAGAAGAAAAATATTGAAATTTTTCACATCTATTATACCATAATACAATGTGATTATGGTGACCACAAATAAAAATGAGCTTAAATATTTAATTTTAGTGACTACCCATGTAGATGTAATTTATTTGTCATTCATTTGCAGTCTTTCAAATCTGTGGCTTAGTGGCGAAAAAGCATGAAATTTGGTGATGGAAAAGAAACATATTGAATATATTAACATATAACTTACCTTAATTCAATGTGAAAATGGTAATTATCAATAAATTCTAGCTAGACTCTTATTTTTAATTATTACCTATTTTATATAAAAAAACAAATATGTCATGGATTATAGTCTTTTAACTTTGTTTTTTAGTGGAGAAAAACCTAAAATTTTGTGATGGAGTACAAAAACAAAATATAATTTATTTTTTAAATTTACTATAGTCTATTATGTTTTAAACTTAGTGATAAAAAATTTAAACTTTGGGATGGTGAAGAAAAAAATTGAATATTTTTAAATGTAATATACCACAAGTCGATTTAAATACGATGAATATAAACAATATTGAGCTTGATTATTTAATTTTAATTGTTATGCATATGTATAAGTTATGGGTCATTCATTTGTAGTATCCTACCATATTTTCATTGAGGTGAATAAACAAAAAATTTGGTGATGGAGAAGAAGATTTTTCACATCTATTATCTCACAATACAATGTGATTATGGTGACCACAAATAACATCGAGTTTAAATATTTAATTTTAGTGATTATCCATGTAGATGTAATTTATTTGTCATTCATTTACTGTCTTTCAAATATGGGGCTTAGCTACAAAGAAACATAATATTTGGTGATGGAGAAGAAACATATTGAATATATTAACATATAACTAACCTTAATTCAATGTGAAATTGGTAATTATCAATAAATTCTAGCTTGACTCTTATTTTTAATTATTACCTATTTTATATAAAAAAACAAATATGTCATGGATTATAGTCTTTTAACTTTGTTTGTTAGTGGAGAAAAACCTAAAATTTTGTGATGGAGTAGAAAAATAAAATATAATTAATTTTTTAAATTTACTATAGTCTATTATGTTTTAAACTTAGTGATAAAAAATTTAAAACTTTGGGATGGTGAAGAAAAAAATTGAATATTTTTAAATGTAATATACCATAAGTCGATTTGAATACGATGAATATAAACAATATTGAGCTTAATTATTTAATTTTAATTGATATGCATATGTATTAGTTATGGGTCATTCATTTGTAGTCTCCTACCATATTTTCATTGAGGTGAATCAACCAAAAATTTGGTGATGGAGAAGAAGAAAAATATTGAAATTTTTCACATCTATTATACCATAATACAATGTGATTATGGTGACCACAAATAAAAATGAGCTTAAATATTTAATTTTAGTGACTACCCATGTAGATGTAATTTATTTGTCATTCATTTGCAGTCTTTCAAATCTGTGGCTTAGTGGCGAAAAAGCATGAAATTTGGTGATGGAGAAGAAACATATTGAATATATTAACATATAACTTACCTTAATTCAATGTGAAAATGGTAATTATCAATAAATTCTAGCTAGACTCTTATTTTTAATTATTACCTATTTTATATAAAAAAACAAATATGTCATGGATTATAGTCTTTTAACTTTGTTTTTTAGTGGAGAAAAACCTAAAATTTTGTGATGGAGTACAAAAATAAAATATAATTTATTTTTTAAATTTACTATAGTCTATTATGTTTTAAACTTAGTGATAAAAAATTTAAACTTTGGGATGGTGAAGAAAAAAATTGAATATTTTTAAATGTAATATACCACAAGTCGATTTAAATACGATGAATATAAACAATATTGAGCTTGATTATTTAATTTTAATTGTTATGCATATGTATAAGTTATGGGTCATTCATTTGTAGTATCCTACCATATTTTCATTGAGGTGAATAAACAAAAAATTTGGTGATGGAGAAGAAGATTTTTCACATCTATTATCTCACAATACAATGTGATTATGGTGACCACAAATAACATCGAGTTTAAATATTTAATTTTAGTGATTATCCATGTAGATGTAATTTATTTGTCATTCATTTACTGTCTTTCAAATATGGGGCTTAGCTACAAAGAAACATAATATTTGGTGATGGAGAAGAAACATATTGAATATATTAACATATAACTAACCTTAATTCAATGTGAAATTGGTAATTATCAATAAATTCTAGCTTGACTCTTATTTTTAATTATTACCTATTTTATATAAAAAAACAAATATGTCATGGATTATAGTCTTTTAACTTTGTTTGTTAGTGGAGAAAAACCTAAAATTTTGTGATGGAGTAGAAAAATAAAATATAATTAATTTTTTAAATTTACTATAGTCTATTATGTTTTAAACTTAGTGATAAAAAATTTAAAACTCTGGGATGGTGAAGAAAAAAATTGAATATTTTTAAATGTAATATACCACAAGTCGATTTAAATACGATGAATATAAACAATATTGAGCTTGATTATTTAATTTTAATTGTTATGCATATGTATAAGTTATGGGTCATTCATTTGTAGTCTCCTACCATATTTTCATAGAGGTGAATAAACAAAAAATTTGGTGATGGAGAAGAAGAAAAATAATGAAATTTTTCACATCTATTATACCATAATACAATGTGATTTTGGTAACCACAAATCAAATTAAGCTTAAATATTTAATTTTAGTGACTACCCATGTAGATGTAATTTATTTGTCATTCATTTGCAGTCTTTCAAATCTGTGGCTTAGTGGCGAAAAAGCATGAAATTTGGTGATGGAGAAGAAACATATTGAATATATTGACATATAACTTACCTTAATTAAATGTGAAAATGGTAATTATCAATAAATTCTAGCTTGACTCTTATTTTTAATTATTACCTATTTTATATAAAAAAACAAATATGTCATGGATTATAGTCTTTTAACTTTGTTTGTTAGTGGAGAAAAACCTAAAATTTTGTGATGGAGTAGAAAAATAAAATATAATTAATTTTTTAAATTTACTATAGTCTATTATGTTTTAAACTTAGTGATAAAAAATTTAAAACTTTGGGATGGTGAAGAAAAAAATTGAATATTTTTAAATGTAATATACAATAAGTCGATTTGAATACGATGAATATAAACAATATTGAGCTTAATTATTTAATTTTAATTGATATGCTTATGTATAAGTTATGGGTCATTCATTTGTAGTCTCCTACCATATTTTCATTGAGGTGAATAAACCAAAAATTTGGTGATGGAAAGAAAAATATTGAAAACTTTCACATCTACTATACCATAATACAATGTGATTATGGTGACCACAAATAAAATTGAGCTTAAATATTTAATTTTAGTGACTACCGATGTAGATGTAATTTATTTGTCATTCATTTGCAGTCTTTCAAATCTGTGGCTTAGTGGCGAAAAAGCATGAAATTTGGTGATGGAGAAGAAACATATTGAATATATTAACATATAACTTACCTTAATTCAATGTGAAATTGGTAATTATCAATAAATTCTAGCTTGACTCTTATTTTTAATTATTACCTATTTTATATAAAAAAACAAATATGTCATGGATTATAGTCTTTTAACTTTGTTTGTTAGTGGAGAAAAACCTAAAATTTTGTGATGGAGTAGAAAAATAAAATATAATTAATTTTTTAAATTTACTATAGTCTATTATGTTTTAAACTTAGTGATAAAAAATTTAAAACTCTGGGATGGTGAAGAAAAAAATTGAATATTTTTAAATGTAATATACCACAAGTCGATTTAAATACGATGAATATAAACAATATTGAGCTTGATTATTTAATTTTAATTGTTATGCATATGTATAAGTTATGGGTCATTCATTTGTAGTCTCCTACCATATTTTCATAGAGGTGAATAAACAAAAAATTTGGTGATGGAGAAGAAGAAAAATAATGAAATTTTTCACATCTATTATACCATAATACAATGTGATTTTGGTAACCACAAATCAAATTAAGCTTAAATATTTAATTTTAGTGACTACCCATGTAGATGTAATTTATTTGTCATTCATTTGCAGTCTTTCAAATCTGTGGCTTAGTGGCGAAAAAGCATGAAATTTGGTGATGGAGAAGAAACATATTGAATATATTGACATATAACTTACCTTAATTAAATGTGAAAATGGTAATTATCAATAAATTCTAGCTTGACTCTTATTTTTAATTATTACCTATTTTATATAAAAAAACAAATATGTCATGGATTATAGTCTTTTAACTTTGTTTGTTAGTGGAGAAAAACCTAAAATTTTGTGATGGAGTAGAAAAATAAAATATAATTAATTTTTTAAATTTACTATAGTCTATTATGTTTTAAACTTAGTGATAAAAAATTTAAAACTTTGGGATGGTGAAGAAAAAAATTGAATATTTTTAAATGTAATATACAATAAGTCGATTTGAATACGATGAATATAAACAATATTGAGCTTAATTATTTAATTTTAATTGATATGCTTATGTATAAGTTATGGGTCATTCATTTGTAGTCTCCTACCATATTTTCATTGAGGTGAATAAACCAAAAATTTGGTGATGGAAAGAAAAATATTGAAAACTTTCACATCTACTATACCATAATACAATGTGATTATGGTGACCACAAATAAAATTGAGCTTAAATATTTAATTTTAGTGACTACCGATGTAGATGTAATTTATTTGTCATTCATTTGCAGTCTTTCAAATCTGTGGCTTAGTGGCGAAAAAGCATGAAATTTGGTGATGGAGAAGAAACATATTGAATATATTAACATATAACTTACCTTAATTCAATGTGAAATTGGTAATTATCAATAAATTCTAGCTTGACTCTTATTTTTAATTATTACCTATTTTATATAAAAAAACAAATATGTCATGGATTATAGTCTTTTAACTTTGTTTGTTAGTGGAGAAAAACCTAAAATTTTGTGATGGAGTAGAAAAATAAAATATAATTAATTTTTTAAATTTACTATAGTCTATTATGTTTTAAACTTAGTGATAAAAAATTTAAAACTCTGGGATGGTGAAGAAAAAAATTGAATATTTTTAAATGTAATATACCACAAGTCGATTTAAATACGATGAATATAAACAATATTGAGCTTGATTATTTAATTTTAATTGTTATGCATATGTATAAGTTATGGGTCATTCATTTGTAGTCTCCTACCATATTTTCATTGAGGTGAATAAACAAAAAATTTGGTGATGGAGAAGAAGATTTTTCACATCTATTATCTCACAATACAATGTGATTATGGTGACCACAAATAACATCGAGTTTAAATATTTAATTTTAGTGATTATCCATGTAGATGTAATTTATTTGTCATTCATTTACTGTCTTTCAAATATGTGGCTTAGTTACAAAGAAACATAATATTTGGTGATGGAGAAGATACATATTGAATATATTAACATCTAACTTACCATAATTCAATGTGAAAATGGTAATTATCAATAAATTCTAGCTTGAGTATTATTTTTAATTATTACCTATTTTATATAAAAAAAAATATGTCATGGATTATAGTCCTTTAACTTTGTTTTTTAGTGGGAAAAAATCTAAAATTTTGTGATGCAGTAGAAAAATAAAAAATAATTAATTTTTTACATTTACTATAGTCTATTATGTTTTTAACATAGTGATAAAAAAATTTCAAACTTTGGGATGGTGAAGAAAAAAATTGAATATTTTTAGATTTAATATACCATAAGTCGATTTGAATACGATGAATATAAACAATATTGAGCTTGATTATTTAATTTTAATTGTTATGCATATGTATAAGTTATGGGTCATTCATTTGTAGTCTCCTACCATATTTTCATAGAGGTGAATAAACAAAAAATTTGGTGATGGAGAAGAAGAAAAATATTGAAATTTTTCACATCTATTATACCATAATACAATGTGATTTTGGTAACCACAAATCAAATTCAGCTTAAATATTTAATTTTAGTGACTACCCATGTAGATGTAATTTATTTGTCATTCATTTGCAGTCTTTCAAATCTGTGATTTAGTGGCGAAAAACCATGAAATTTAGTGATGGAGATGAAACATATTGAATATATTAACATATAACTTACCTTAATTCAATGTGAAAATGGTAATTATCAATAAATTCTAGCTTGACTCTTATTTTTAATTATTACCTATTTTATATAAAAAAACAAATATGTAATGGATTATAGTCTTTTAACTTTGTTTGTTAGTGGAGAAAAACCTAAAATTTTGTGATGAGGTAGAAAAATAAAATATAATTAATTTTTTAAATTTACTTTAGTCTATTATGTTTTAAACTTAGTGATAAAAAATTTAAAACTTTGGGATGGTGAAGAAAAAAATTGAATTTTTTAAATGTAATATACCATAAGTCGATTTGAATACGATGAATATAAACAATATTGAGCTTAATTATTTAATTTTAATTGATATGCATATGTATTAGTTATGGGTCATTCATTTGTAGTCTCCTACCATATTTTCATTGAGGTGAATAAACCAAAAATTTGGTGATGGAGAAGAAGAAAAATATTGAAATTTTTCACATCTATTATACCATAATACAATGTGATTATGGAGACCACAAATAAAAATGAGCTTAAATATTTAATTTTAGTAACTACCCATGTAGATGTAATTTATTTGTCATTCATTTGCAGTCTTTCCAATCTGTGGCTTAGTGGCGAAAAAGCATGAAATTTGGTGATGGAGAAGAAACATATTGAATATATTAACATATAACTTACCTTAATTCAATGTGAAAATGGTAATTATCAATAAATTCTAGCTAGACTCTTATTTTTAATTATTACCTATTTTATATAAAAAAACAAATATGTCATGGATTATAGTCTTTTAACTTTGTTTTTTAGTGGAGAAAAACCTAAAATTTTGTGATGGAGTACAAAAATAAAATATAATTTATTTTTTAAATTTACTATAGTCTATTATGTTTTAAACTTAGTGATAAAAAATTTAACACTTTGGGATGGTGAAGAAAAAAATTGAATATTTTTAGACGTAATATACCATAAGTCGATTTAAATACGATGAATATAAACAATATTGAGCTTGATTATTTAATTTTAATTGTTATGCATATGTATAAGTTATGGGTCATTCATTTGTAGTCTCCTACCATATTTTCATAGAGGTGAATAAACAAAAAATTTGGTGATGGAGAAGAAGAAAAATAATGAAATTTTTCACATCTATTATACCATAATACAATGTGATTTTGGTAACCACAAATCAAATTAAGCTTAAATATTCAATTTTAGTGACTACCCATGTAGATGTAATTTATTTGTCATTCATTTGCAGTCTTTCAAATCTGTGGCTTAGTGGCGAAAAAGCATGAAATTTGGTGATGGAGAAGAAACATATTGAATATATTAACATATAACTTACCTTAATTAAATGTGAAAATGGTAATTATCAATAAATTCTAGCTTGACTCTTATTTTTAATTATTACCTATTTTATATAAAAAAACAAATATGTCATGGATTATAGTCTTTTAACTTTGTTTGTTAGTGGAGAAAAACCTAAAATTTTGTGATGGAGTAGAAAAATAAAATATAATTAATTTTTTAAATTTACTATAGTCTATTATGTTTTAAACTAAGTGATAAAAAATTTAAAAATTTGGGATGGTGAAGAAAAAAATTGAATATTTTTAAATGTAATATACCATAAGTCGATTTGAATACGATGAATATAAACAATATTGAGCTTAATTATTTAATTTTAATTGATATGCATATGTATAAGTTATGGGTCATTCATTTGTAGTCTCCTACCATATTTTCATTGAGGTGAATAAACCAAAAATTTGGTGATGGAAAGAAAAATATTGAAAACTTTCACATCTATTATACCATAATACAATGTGATTATGGTGACCACAAATAAAATTGAGCTTAAATATTTAATTTTAGTGACTACCGATGTAGATGTAATTTATTTGTCATTCATTTGCAGTCTTTCAAATCTGTGGCTTAGTGGCGAAAAAGCATGAAATTTGGTGATGGAGAAGAAACATATTGAATATATTAACATATAACTTACCTTAATTCAATGTGAAAATGGTAATTATCAATAAATTCTAGCTTGACTCTTATTTTTAATTCTTACCTATTTTATATAAAAAAACAAATATGTAATGGATTATATTCTTTTAACTTTGTTTGTTAGTGGAGAAAAACCTAAGATTTTGTGATGGAGTAGAAAAATAAAATATAATTAATTTTTTAAATTTACTATAGTCTATTATGTTTTAAACTTAGTGATAAAAAATTTAAAACTCTGGGATGGTGAAGAAAAAAATTGAATATTTTTAAATGTAATATACCACAAGTCGATTTAAATACGATGAATATAAACAATATTGAGCTTGATTATTTAATTTTAATTGTTATGCATATGTATAAGTTATGGGTCATTCATTTGTAGTCTCCTACCATATTTTCATTGAGGTGAATAAACAAAAAATTTGGTGATGGAGAAGAAGATTTTTCACATCTATTATCTCAGAATACAATGTGAATATGGTGACCACAAATAACATCGAGTTTAAATATTTAATTTTAGTGATTATCCATGTAGATGTAATTTATTTGTCATACATTTACTGTCTTTCAAATATGTGTCTTAGCTACAAAGAAACATAATATTTGGTGATGGAGAAGATACATATTGAATATATTAACATCTAACTTACCATAATTCAATGTGAAAATGGTAATTATCAATAAATTCTAGCTTTACTATTATTTTTAATTATTACCTATTTTATATAAAAAAAAATATGCCATGGATTATAGTCTTTTAACTTTGTTTTTTAGTGGGAAAAAATCTAAAATTTTGTGATGAAGTAGAAAAATAAAAAATAATTAATTTTTTACATTTACTATAGTCTATTATGTTTTTAACATAGTGATAAAAAAATTTAAAACTTTGGGATGGTGAAGAAAAAAATTGAATATTTTTAAATGTAATATACCATAAGTCGATTTGAATACGATGAATATAAACAATATTGAGCTTAATTATTTAATTTTAATTGATATGCATATGTATTGGTTCTGGGTCATTCATTTGTAGTCTCCTACCATATTTTTATTGAGGTGAATAAACCAAAAATTTGGTGATGGAGAAGAAGAAAAGTATTGAAATTTTTCACATCTATTATACCATAATACAATGTGATTATGGTGACCACAAATAAAAATGAGCTTAAATATTTAATTTTAGTGACTACCCATGTAGATGTAATTTATTTGTCATTCATTTGCAGTCTTTCCAATCTGTGGCTTAGTGGCTTAAAAGCATGAAATTTGGTGATGGAGAAGAAACATATTGAATATATTAACATATAACTTACCTTAATTCAATGTGAAAATGGTAATTATCAATAATTTCTAGCTAGACTCTTATTTTTAATTATTACCTATTTTATATAAAAAAACAAATATGTCATGGATTATAGTCTTTTAACTTTGTTTTTTAGTGGAGAAAAACCTAAAATTTTGTGATGGAGTACAAAAATAAAATATAATTTATTTTTTAAATTTACTATAGTCTATTATGTTTTAAACTTAGTGATAAAAAATTTAACACTTTGGGATGGTGAAGAAAAAAATTGAATATTTTTAGACGTAATATACCATAAGTCGATTTAAATACGATGAATATAAACAATATTGAGCTTGATTATTTAATTTTAATTGTTATGCATATGTATAAGTTATGGGTCATTCATTTGTAGTCTCCTACCATATTTTCATAGAGGTGAATAAACAAAAAATTTGGTGATGGAGAAGAAGAAAAATAATGAAATTTTTCACATCTATTATACCATAATACAATGTGATTTTGGTAACCACAAATCAAATTAAGCTTAAATATTTAATTTTAGTGACTACCCATGTAGATGTAATTTATTTGTCATTCATTTGCAGTCTTTCAAATCTGTGGCTTAGTGGCGAAAAAGCATGAAATTTGGTGATGGAGAAGAAACATATTGAATATATTAACATATAACTTACCTTAATTAAATGTGAAAATGGTAATTATCAATAAATTCTAGCTTGACTCTTATTTTTAATTATTACCTATTTTATATAAAAAAACAAATATGTCATGGATTATAGTCTTTTAACTTTGTTTGTTAGTGGAGAAAAACCTAAAATTTTGTGATGGAGTAGAAAAATAAAATATAATTAATTTTTTAAATTTACTATAGTCTATTATGTTTTAAACTAAGTGATAAAAAATTTAAAAATTTGGGATGGTGAAGAAAAAAATTGAATATTTTTAAATGTAATATACCATAAGTCGATTTGAATACGATGAATATAAACAATATTGAGCTTAATTATTTAATTTTAATTGATATGCATATGTATAAGTTATGGGTCATTCATTTGTAGTCTCCTACCATATTTTCATTGAGGTGAATAAACCAAAAATTTGGTGATGGAAAGAAAAATATTGAAAACTTTCACATCTATTATACCATAATACAATGTGATTATGGTGACCACAAATAAAATTGAGCTTAAATATTTAATTTTAGTGACTACCGATGTAGATGTAATTTATTTGTCATTCATTTGCAGTCTTTCAAATCTGTGGCTTAGTGGCGAAAAAGCATGAAATTTGGTGATGGAGAAGAAACATATTGAATATATTAACATATAACTTACCTTAATTCAATGTGAAAATGGTAATTATCAATAAATTCTAGCTTGACTCTTATTTTTAATTCTTACCTATTTTATATAAAAAAACAAATATGTAATGGATTATATTCTTTTAACTTTGTTTGTTAGTGGAGAAAAACCTAAGATTTTGTGATGGAGTAGAAAAATAAAATATAATTAATTTTTTAAATTTACTATAGTCTATTATGTTTTAAACTTAGTGATAAAAAATTTAAAACTCTGGGATGGTGAAGAAAAAAATTGAATATTTTTAAATGTAATATACCACAAGTCGATTTAAATACGATGAATATAAACAATATTGAGCTTGATTATTTAATTTTAATTGTTATGCATATGTATAAGTTATGGGTCATTCATTTGTAGTCTCCTACCATATTTTCATTGAGGTGAATAAACAAAAAATTTGGTGATGGAGAAGAAGATTTTTCACATCTATTATCTCAGAATACAATGTGAATATGGTGACCACAAATAACATCGAGTTTAAATATTTAATTTTAGTGATTATCCATGTAGATGTAATTTATTTGTCATACATTTACTGTCTTTCAAATATGTGTCTTAGCTACAAAGAAACATAATATTTGGTGATGGAGAAGATACATATTGAATATATTAACATCTAACTTACCATAATTCAATGTGAAAATGGTAATTATCAATAAATTCTAGCTTTACTATTATTTTTAATTATTACCTATTTTATATAAAAAAAAATATGCCATGGATTATAGTCTTTTAACTTTGTTTTTTAGTGGGAAAAAATCTAAAATTTTGTGATGAAGTAGAAAAATAAAAAATAATTAATTTTTTACATTTACTATAGTCTATTATGTTTTTAACATAGTGATAAAAAAATTTAAAACTTTGGGATGGTGAAGAAAAAAATTGAATATTTTTAAATGTAATATACCATAAGTCGATTTGAATACGATGAATATAAACAATATTGAGCTTAATTATTTAATTTTAATTGATATGCATATGTATTGGTTCTGGGTCATTCATTTGTAGTCTCCTACCATATTTTTATTGAGGTGAATAAACCAAAAATTTGGTGATGGAGAAGAAGAAAAGTATTGAAATTTTTCACATCTATTATACCATAATACAATGTGATTATGGTGACCACAAATAAAAATGAGCTTAAATATTTAATTTTAGTGACTACCCATGTAGATGTAATTTATTTGTCATTCATTTGCAGTCTTTCAAATCTGTGGCTTAGTGGCTTAAAAGCATGAAATTTGGTGATGGAGAAGAAACATATTGAATATATTAACATATAACTTACCTTAATTCAAAGTGAAAATGGTAATTATCAATAATTTCTAGCTAGACTCTTATTTTTAATTATTACCTATTTTATATAAAAAAACAAATATGTCATGGATTATAGTCTTTTAACTTTGTTTTTTAGTGGAGAAAAACCTAAAATTTTGTGATGGAGTACAAAAATAAAATATAATTTATTTTTTAAATTTACTATAGTCTATTATGTTTTAAACTTAGTGATAAAAAATTTAAAACTTTGGGATGGTGAAGAAAAAAATTGAATATTTTTAGACGTAATATACCATAAGTCGATTTAAATACGATGAATATAAACAATATTGAGCTTGATTATTTAATTTTAATTGTTATGCATATGTATAAGTTATGGGTCATTCATTTGTAGTCTCCTACCATATTTTCATAGAGGTGAATAAACAAAAAATTTGGTGATGGAGAAGAAGAAAAATAATGAAATTTTTCACATCTATTATACCATAATACAATGTGATTTTGGTAACCACAAATCAAATTAAGCTTAAATATTTAATTTTAGTGACTACCCATGTATATGTAATTTATTTGTCATTCATTTGCAGTCTTTCAAATCTGTGGCTTAGTGGCGAAAAAGCATGAAATTTGGTGATGGAGAAGAAACATATTGAATATATTAACATATAACTTACCTTAATTAAATGTGAAAATGGTAATTATCAATAAATTCTAGCTTGACTCTTATTTTTAATTATTACCTATTTTATATAAAAAAACAAATATGTCATGGATTATAGTCTTTTAACTTTGTTTGTTAGTGGAGAAAAACCTAAAATTTTGTGATGGAGTAGAAAAATAAAATATAATTAATTTTTTAAATTTACTATAGTCTATTATGTTTTAAACTTAGTGATAAAAAATTTAAAAATTTGGGATGGTGAAGAAAAAAATTGAATATTTTTAAATGTAATATACCATAAGTCGATTTGAATACGATGAATATAAACAATATTGAGCTTAATTATTTAATTTTAATTGATATGCATATGTATAAGTTATGGGTCATTCATTTGTAGTCTCCTACCATATTTTCATAGAGGTGAATAAACAAAAAATTTGGTGATGGAGAAGAAGAAAAATAATGAAATTTTTCACATCTATTATACCATAATACAATGTGATTTTGGTAACCACAAATCAAATTAAGCTTAAATATTTAATTTTAGTGACTACCCATGTAGATGTAATTTATTTGTCATTCATTTGCAGTCTTTCAAATCTGTGGCTTAGTTGCGAAAAAGCATGAAATTTGGTGATGGAGAAGAAACATATTGAATATATTAACATATAACTTACCTTAATTGAATGTGAAAATGGTAATTATCAATAAATTCTAGCTTGACTCTTATTTTTAATTATTACCTATTTTATATAAAAAAACAAATATGTCATGGATTATAGTCTTTTAACTTTGTTTGTTAGTGGAGAAAAACCTAAAATTTTGTGATGGAGTAGAAAAATAAAATATAATTAATTTTTTAAATTTACTATAGTCTATTATGTTTTAAACTTAGTGATAAAAAATTTAAAAATTTGGGATGGTGAAGAAAAAAATTGAATATTTTTAAATGTAATATACCATAAGTCGATTTGAATACGATGAATATAAACAATATTGAGGTTAATTATTTAATTTTAATTGATATGCATATGTATAAGTTATGGGTCATTCATTTGTAGTCTCCTACCATATTTTCATTGAGGTGAATAAACCAAAAATTTGGTGATGGAAAGAAAAATATTGAAAACTTTCACATCTATTATACCATAATACAATGTGATTATGGTGACCACAAATAAAATTGAGCTTAAATATTTAATTTTAGTGACTACCGATGTAGATGTAATTTATTTGTCATTCATTTGCAGTCTTTCAAATCTGTGGCTTAGTGGCGAAAAAGCATGAAATTTGGTGATGGAGAAGAAACATATTGAATATATTAACATATAACTTACCTTAATTCAATGTGAAAATGGTAATTATCAATAAATTCTAGCTTGACTCTTATTTTTAATTCTTACCTATTTTATATAAAAAAACAAATATGTCATGGATTATAGTCTTTTAACTTTGTTTGTTAGTGGAGAAAAACCTAAGATTATGTGATGGAGTAGAAAAATAAAATATAATTAATTTTTTAAATTTACTATAGTCTATTATGTTTTAAACTTAGTGATAAAAAATTTAAAACTCTGGGATGGTGAAGAAAAAAATTGAATATTTTTAAATGTAATATACCACAAGTCGATTTAAATACGATGAATATAAACAATATTGAGCTTGATTATTTAATTTTAATTGTTATGCATATGTATAAGTTATGGGTCATTCATTTGTAGTCTCCTACCATATTTTCATTGAGGTGAATAAACAAAAAATTTGGTGATGGAGAAGAAGATTTTTCACATCTATTATCTCAGAATACAATGTGAATATGGTGACCACAAATAACATCGAGTTTAAATATTTAATTTTAGTGATTATCCATGTAGATGTAATTTATTTGTCATTCATTTACTGTCTTTCAAATATGTGGTTTAGCTACAAAGAAACATAATATTTGGTGATGGAGAAGATACATATTGAATATATTAACATCTAACTTACCATAATTCAATGTGAAAATGGTAATTATCAATAAATTCTAGCTTGACTATTATTTTTAATTATTACCTATTTTATATAAAAAAAAATATGCCATGGATTATAGTCTTTTAACTTTGTTTTTTAGTGGGAAAAAATCTAAAATTTTGTGATGCAGTAGAAAAATAAAAAATAATTAATTTTTTACATTTACTATAGTCTATTATGTTTTTTACATAGTGATAAAAAAATTTAAAACTTTGGGATGGTGAAGAAAAAAATTGAATATTTTTAAATGTAATATACCATAAGTCGATTTGAATACGATGAATATAAACAATATTGAGCTTAATTATTTAATTTTAATTGATATGCATATGTATTGGTTCTGGGTCATTCATTTGTAGTCTCCTACCATATTTTCATTGAGGTGAATAAACCAAAAATTTGGTGATGGAGAAGAAGAAAAGTATTGAAATTTTTCACATCTATTATACCATAATACAATGTGATTATGGTGACCACAAATAAAAATGAGCTTAAATATTTAATTTTAGTGACTACCCATGTAGATGTAATTTATTTGTCATTCATTTGCAGTCTTTCAAATCTGTGGCTTAGTGGCGAAAAAGCATGACATTTGGTGATGGAGAAGAAACATATTGAATATATTAACATATAACTTACCTTAATTCAATGTGAAAATGGTAATTATCAATAATTTCTAGCTAGACTCTTATTTTTAATTATTACCTATTTTATATAAAAAAAACAAATATGTCATGGATTATAGTCTTTTAACTTTGTTTTTTAGTGGAGAAAAACCTAAAATTTTGTGATGGAGTACAAAAATAAAATATAATTTATTTTTTAAATTTACTATAGTCTATTATGTTTTAAACTTAGTGATAAAAAATTTAAACTTTGGGATGGTGAAGAAAAAAATTGAATATTTTTAAACGTAATATACCATAAGTCGATGTAAATACGATGAATATAAACAATATTGAGCTTGATTATTTAATTTTAATTGTTATGCATATGTATAAGTTATGGGTCATTCATTTGTAGTCTCCTACCATATTTTCATTGAGGTGAATAAACCAAAAATTTGGTGATGGAGAAGAAGATTTTTCACATCTATTATCTCAGAATACAATGTGAATATGGTGACCACAAATAACATCGAGTTTAAATATTTAATTTTAGTGATTATCCATGTAGATGTAATTTATTTGTCATTCATTTACTGTCTTTCAAATATGGGGCTTAGCTACAAAGAAACATAATATTTGGTGATGGAGAAGATACATATTGAATATATTAACATTTAACTTACCATAATTCAAGGTGAAAATGGTAATTATCAATAAATTCTAGCTTGACTATTATTTTTAATTATTACCTATTTTATATAAAAAAAATATGTCATGGATTATAGTCTTTTAACTTTGTTTTTTAGTGGGAAAAAATCTAAAATTTTGTGATGCAGTAGAAAAATAAAAAATAATTAATTTTTTACATTTACTATAGTCTATTATGATTTAAAACATAGTGATAAAAAAAATTTAAAACTTTGGGATGGTGAAGAAAAAAATTGAATATTTTTAAATGTAATATACCATAAGTCGATTTGAATACGATGAATATAAACAATATTGAGCTTAATTATTTAATTTTAATTGATATGCATATGTATTGGTTCTGGGTCATTCATTTGTAGTCTCCTACCATATTTTCATTGAGGTGAATAAACCAAAAATTTGGTGATGGAGAAGAAGAAAAGTATTGAAATTTTTCACATCTATTATACCATAATACAATGTGATTATGGTGACCACAAATAAAAATGAGCTTAAATATTTAATTTTAGTGACTACCCATGTAGATGTAATTTATTTGTCATTCATTTGCAGTCTTTCAAATCTGTGGCTTAGTGGCGAAAAAGCATGAAATTTGGTGATGGAGAAGAAACATATTGAATATATTAACATATAACTTACCTTAATTCAATGTGAAAATGGTAATTATCAATAATTTCTAGCTAGACTCTTATTTTTAATTATTACCTATTTTATATAAAAAAACAAATATGTCATGGATTATAGTCTTTTAACTTTGTTTTTTAGTGGAGAAAAACCTAAAATTTTGTGATGGAGTACAAAAATAAAATATAATTTATTTTTTAAATTTACTATAGTCTATTATGTTTTAAACTTAGTGATAAAAAATTTAAACTTTGGGATGGTGAAGAAAAAAATTGAATATTTTTAAACGTAATATACCATAAGTCGACGTAAATACGATGAATATAAACAATATTGAGCTTGATTATTTAATTTTAATTGTTATGCATATGTATAAGTTATGGGTCATTCATTTGTAGTCTCCTACCATATTTTCATTGAGGTGAATAAACCAAAAATTTGGTGATGGAGAAGATTTTTCACATCTATTATCTCAGAATACAATGTGAATATGGTGACCACAAATAACATCGAGTTTAAATATTTAATTTTAGTGATTATCCATGTAGATGTAATTTATTTGTCATTCATTTACTGTCTTTCAAATATGGGGCTTAGCTACAATGAAACATAATATTTGGTGATGGAGAAGATACATATTGAATATATTAACATTTAACTTACCATAATTCAAGGTGAAAATGGTAATTATCAATAAATTCTAGCTTGACTATTATTTTTAATTATTACCTATTTTATATAAAAAAAATATGTCATGGATTATAGTCTTTTAACTTTGTTTTTTAGTGGGAAAAAATCTAAAATTTTGTGATGCAGTAGAAAAATAAAAAATAATTAATTTTTTACATTTACTATAGTCTATTATGTTTTAAAACATAGTGATAAAAAAAATTTAAAACTTTGGGATGGTGAAGAAAAAAATTGAATATTTTTAAATGTAATATACCATAAGTCGATTTGAATACGATGAATATAAACAATATTGAGCTTAATTATTTAATTTTAATTGATATGCATATGTATTGGTTCTGGGTCATTCATTTGTAGTCTCCTACCATATTTTCATTGAGGTGAATAAACCAAAAATTTGGTGATGGAGAAGAAGAAAAGTATTGAAATTTTTCACATCTATTATACCATAATACAATGTGATTATGGTGACCACAAATAAAAATGAGCTTAAATATTTAATTTTAGTGACTACCCATGTAGATGTAATTTATTTGTCATTCATTTGCAGTCTTTCAAATCTGTGGCTTAGTGGCGAAAAAGCATGAAATTTGGTGATGGAGAAGAAACATATTGAATATATTAACATATAACTTACCTTAATTCAATGTGAAAATGGTAATTATCAATAATTTCTAGCTAGACTCTTATTTTTAATTATTACCTATTTTATATAAAAAAACAAATATGTCATGGATTATAGTCTTTTAACTTTGTTTTTTAGTGGAGAAAATCCTAAAATTTTGTGATGGAGTACAAAAATAAAATATAATTTATTTTTTAAATTTACTATAGTCTAATATGTTTTAAACTTAGTGATAAAAAATTTAAACTTTGGGATGGTGAAGAAAAAAATTGAATATTTTTAAACGTAATATACCATAAGTCGACGTAAATACGATGAATATAAACAATATTGAGCTTGATTATTTAATTTTAATTGTTATGCATATGTATAAGTTATGGGTCATTCATTTGTAGTCTCCTACCATATTTTCATTGAGGTGAATAAACCAAAAATTTGGTGATGGAGAAGAAGATTTTTCACATCTATTATCTCAGAATACAATGTGAATATGGTGACCACAAATAACATCGAGTTTAAATATTTAATTTTAGTGATTATCCATGTAGATGTAATTTATTTGTCATTCATTTACTGTCTTTCAAATATGGGGCTTAGCTACAAAGAAACATAATATTTGGTGATGGAGAAGATACATATTGAATATATTAACATTTAACTTACCATAATTCAAGGTGAAAATGGTAATTATCAATAAATTCTAGCTTGACTATTATTTTTAATTATTACCTATTTTATATAAAAAAAATATGTCATGGATTATAGTCTTTTAACTTTGTTTTTTAGTGGGAAAAAATCTAAAATTTTGTGATGCAGTAGAAAAATAAAAAATAATTAATTTTTTACATTTACTATAGTCTATTATGTTTTAAAACATAGTGATAAAAAAAATTTAAAACTTTGGGATGGTGAAGAAAAAAATTGAATATTTTTAAATGTAATATACCATAAGTCGATTTGAATACGATGAATATAAACAATATTGAGCTTAATTATTTAATTTTAATTGATATGCATATGTATTGGTTCTGGGTCATTCATTTGTAGTCTCCTACCATATTTTCATTGAGGTGAATAAACCAAAAATTTGGTGATGGAGAAGAAGAAAAGTATTGAAATTTTTCACATCTATTATACCATAATACAATGTGATTATGGTGACCACAAATAAAAATGAGCTTAAATATTTAATTTTAGTGACTACCCATGTAGATGTAATTTATTTGTCATTCATTTGCAGTCTTTCAAATCTGTGGCTTAGTGGCGAAAAAGCATGAAATTTGGTGATGGAGAAGAAACATATTGAATATATTAACATATAACTTACCTTAATTCAATGTGAAAATGGTAATTATCAATAATTTCTAGCTAGACTCTTATTTTTAATTATTACCTATTTTATATAAAAAAACAAATATGTCATGGATTATAGTCTTTTAACTTTGTTTTTTAGTGGAGAAAAACCTAAAATTTTGTGATGGAGTACAAAAATAAAATATAATTTATTTTTTAAATTTACTATAGTCTATTATGTTTTAAACTTAGTGATAAAAAATTTAAACTTTGGGATGGTGAAGAAAAAAATTGAATATTTTTAAACGTAATATACCATAAGTCGACGTAAATACGATGAATATAAACAATATTGAGCTTGATTATTTAATTTTAATTGTTATGCATATGTATAAGTTATGGGTCATTCATTTGTAGTCTCCTACCATATTTTCATTGAGGTGAATAAACCAAAAATTTGGTGATGGAGAAGAAGATTTTTCACATCTATTATCTCAGAATACAATGTGAATATGGTGACCACAAATAACATCGAGTTTAAATATTTAATTTTAGTGATTATCCATGTAGATGTAATTTATTCGTCATTCATTTACTGTCTTTCAAATATGGGGCTTAGCTACAAAGAAACATAATATTTGGTGATGGAGAAGATACATATTGAATATATTAACATTTAACTTACCATAATTCAAGGTGAAAATGGTAATTATCAATAAATTCTAGCTTGACTATTATTTTTAATTATTACCTATTTTATATAAAAAAAATATGTCATGGATTATAGTCTTTTAACTTTGTTTTTTATTGGGAAAAAATCTAAAATTTTGTGATGCAGTAGAAAAATAAAAAATAATTAATTTTTTACATTTACTATAGTCTATTATGTTTTAAAACATAGTGATAAAAAAAATTTAAAACTTTGGGATGGTGAAGAAAAAAATTGAATATTTTTAGATGTCCATAAGTCGATTTGAATACGATGAATATAAACAATATTGAGCTTGATTATTTAATTTTAATTGTTATGCATATGTATAAGTTATGGGTCATTCATTTGTAGTCTCCTACCATATTTTCATAGAGGTGAATAAACAAAAAATTTGGTGATGGAGAAGAAGAAAAATAATGAAATTTTTCACATCTATTATACCATAATACAATGTGATTATGGTGACCACAAATAAAATTGAGCTTAAATTTTGAATTTTAGTGACTACCCATGTAGATGTAATTTATTTGTCATTCATTTGCAGTCTTTCAAATCTGTGGCTTAGTGGCGAAAAAGCATGAAATTTGGTGATGGAGAAGAAACATATTGAATATATTAACATATAACTTACCTTAATTCAATGTGAAAATGGTAATTATCAATAATTTCTAGCTAGACTCTTATTTTTAATTATTACCTATTTTATATAAAAAAACAAATATGTCATGGATTATAGTCTCTTAACTTTGTTTTTTAGTGGAGAAAAAACCTAAAATTTTGTGATGGAGTACAAAAATAAAATATAATTTATTTTTTAAATTTACTATAGTCTATTATGTTTTAAACTTAGTGATAAAAAATTTAAACTTTGGGTTGGTGAAGAAAAAAATTGAATATTTTTAAACGTAATATACCATAAGTCGACGTAAATACGATGAATATAAACAATATTGAGCTTGATTATTTAATTTTAATTGTTATGCATATGTATAAGTTATGGGTCATTCATTTGTAGTCTCCTACCATATTTTCATTGAGGTGAATAAACCAAAAATTTGGTGATGGAGAAGAAGATTTTTCACATCTATTATCTCAGAATACAATGTGAATATGGTGACCACAAATAACATCGAGTTTAAATATTTAATTTTAGTGATTATCCATGTAGATGTAATTTATTTGTCATTCATTTACTGTCTTTCAAATATGGGGCTTAGCTACAAAGAAACATAATATTTGGTGATGGAGAAGATACATATTGAATATATTAACATTTAACTTACCATAATTCAAGGTGAAAATGGTAATTATCAATAAATTCTAGCTTGACTATTATTTTTAATTATTACCTATTTTATATAAAAAAAATATGTCATGGATTATAGTCTTTTAACTTTGTTTTTTAGTGGGAAAAAATCTAAAATTTTGTGATGCAGTAGAAAAATAAAAAATAATTAATTTTTTACATTTACTATAGTCTATTATGTTTTAAAACATAGTGATAAAAAAAATTTAAAACTTTGGATGGTGAAGAAAAAAATTGAATATTTTTAGATGTAATATACCATAAGTCGATTTGAATACGATGAATATAAACAATATTGAGCTTGATTATTTAATTTTAATTGTTATGCATATGTATAAGTTATGGGTCATTCATTTGTAGTCTCCTACCATATTTTCATAGAGGTGAATAAACAAAAAATTTGGTGATGGAGAAGAAGAAAAATAATGAAATTTTTCACATCTATTATACCATAATACAATGTGATTATGGTGACCACAAATAAAATTGAGCTTAAATTTTGAATTTTAGTGACTACCCATGTAGATGTAATTTATTTGTCATTCATTTGCAGTCTTTCAAATCTGTGGCTTAGTGGCGAAAAAGCATGAAATTTGGTGATGGAGAAGAAACATATTGAATATATTAACATATAACTTACCTTAATTCAATGTGAAAATGGTAATTATCAATAAATTCTAGCTTGACTCTTATTTTTAATTCTTACCTATTTTATATAAAAAAAACAAATATGTCATGGATTATAGTCTTTTAACTTTGTTTGTTAGTGGAGAAAAACCTAAAATTTTGTGATGGAGTAGAAAAATAAAATATAATTAATTTTTTAAATTTACTATAGTCTATTATGTTTTAAATTTAGTGATAAAAAATTTAAAACTTTGGGATGGTGAAGAAAAAAATTGAATATTTTTAAATGTAATATACCACAAGTCGATTTAAATACGATGAATATAAACAATATTGAGCTTGATTAATTTAATTTTAATTGTTATGCATATGTATAAGTTATGGGTCATTCATTTGTAGTCTCCTACCATATTTTCATTGAGGTGAATAAACAAAAAATTTGGTGATGGAGAAGAAGATTTTTCACATCTATTATCTCAGAATACAATGTGAATATGGTGACCACAAATAACATCGAGTTTAAATATTTAATTTTAGTGATTATCCATGTAGATGTAATTTATTTGTCATTCATTTACTGTCTTTCAAATATGTGGCTTAGCTACAAAGAAACATAATATTTGGTGATGGAGAAGATACATATTGAATATATTAACATCTAACTTACCATAATTCAATGTGAAAATGGTAATTATCAATTAATTCTAGCTTGACTATTATTTTTAATTATTACCTATTTTATATAAAAAAAAATATGTCATGGATTATAGTCTTTTAACTTTGTTTTTTAGTGGGAAAAAATCTAAAATTTTGTGATGCAGTAGAAAAATAAAAAATAATTAATTTTTTACATTTACTATAGTCTATTATGTTTTTAACATAGTGATAAAAAAATTTAAAACTTTGGGATGGTGAAGAAAAAAATTGAATATTTTTAGATGTAATATACCATAAGTCGATTTGAATACGATGAATATAAACAATATTGAGCTTGATTATTTAATTTTAATTGTTATGCATATGTATAAGTTATGGGTCATTCATTTGTAGTCTCCTACCATATTTTCATAGAGGTGAATAAACAAAAAATTTGGTGATGGAGAAGAAGAAAAATAATGAAATTTTTCACATCTATTATACCATAATACAATGTGATTTTGGTAACCACAAATCAAATTAAGCTTAAATATTTAATTTTAGTGACTACCCATGTAGATGTAATTTATTTGTCATTCATTTGCAGTCTTTCAAATCTGTGGCTTAGTGGCGAAAAAGCATGAAATTTGGTGATGGAGAAGAAACATATTGAATATATTAACATATAACTTACCTTAATTAAATGTGAAAATGGTAATTATCAATAAATTCTAGCTTGACTCTTATTTTTAATTATTACCTATTTTATATAAAAAAACAAATATGTCATGGATTATAGTCTTTTAACTTTGTTTGTTAGTGGAGAAAAACCTAAAATTTTGTGATGGAGTAGAAAAATAAAATATAATTAATTTTTTAAATTTACTATAGTCTATTATTATGTTTTAAACTTAGTGATAAAAATTTAAAACTCTGGGATGGTGAAGAAAAAAATTGAATATTTTTAAATGTAATATACCATAAGTCGATTTGAATACGATGAATATAAACAATATTGAGCTTAATTATTTAATTTTAATTGATATGCATATGTATAAGTTATGGGTCATTCATTTGTAGTCTCCTACCATATTTTCATTGAGGTGAATAAACCAAAAATTTGGTGATGGAAAGAAAAATATTGAAAACTTTCACATCTATTATACCATAATACAATGTGATTATGGTGACCACAAATAAAATTGAGCTTAAATATTTAATTTTAGTGACTACCGATGTAGATGTAATTTATTTGTCATTCATTTGCAGTCTTTCAAATCTGTGGCTTAGTGGCGAAAAAGCATGAAATTTGGTGATGGAGAAGAAACATATTGAATATATTAACATATAACTTACCTTAATTCAATGTGAAAATGGTAATTATCAATAAATTCTTGCTTGACTCTTATTTTTAATTCTTACCTATTTTATATAAAAAAACAAATATGTCATGGATTATAGTCTTTTAACTTTGTTTGTTAGTGGAGAAAAACCTAAAATTTTGTGATGGAGTAGAAAAATAAAATATAATTAATTTTTTAAATTTACTATAGTCTATTATGTTTTAAACTTAGTGATAAAAATTTAAAACTCTGGGATGGTGAAGAAAAAAAATTGAATATTTTTAAATGTAATATACCACAAGTCGATTTAAATACGATGAATATAACCAATATTGAGCTTGATTATTTAATTTTAATTGTTATGCATATGTATAAGTTATGGGTCATTCATTTGTAGTCTCCTACCATATTTTCATTGAGGTGAATAAACAAAAAATTTGGTGATGGAGAAGAAGATTTTTCACATCTATTATCTCAGAATACAATGTGAATATGGTGACCACAAATAACATCGAGTTTAAATATTTAATTTTAGTGATTATCCATGTAGATGTAATTTATTTGTCATTCATTTACTGTCTTTCAAATATGTGGCTTAGCTACAAAGAAACATAATATTTGGTGATGGAGAAGATACATATTGAATATATTAACATCTAACTTACCATAATTCAATGTGAAAATGGTAATTATCAATTAATTCTAGCTTGAATATTATTTTTAATTATTACCTATTTTATATAAAAAAAATATGTCATGGATTATAGTCTTTTAACTTTGTTTTTTAGTGGAAAAAACCTAAATTTTGTGATGGAGTAGAAAAATAAAATATAATTAATTTTTTAAATTTACTATAGTCTATTATGTTTTAAACTTAGTGATAAAAAATTTAAAACTTTGGGATGGTGAAGAAAAAAAATTGAATATTTTTAAATGTAATATACCATAAGTCGATTTGAATACGATGAATATAAACAATATTGAGCTTAATTATTTAATTTTAATTGATATGCATATGTATAAGTTATGGGTCATTCATTTGTAGTCTCCTACCATATTTTCATTGAGGTGAATAAACCAAAAATTTGGTGATGGAAAGAAAAATATTGAAAACTTTCACATCTATTATACCATAATACAATGTGATTATGGTGACCACAAATAAAATTGAGCTTAAATATTTAATTTTAGTGACTACCGATGTAGATGTAATTTATTTGTCATTCATTTGCAGTCTTTCAAATCTGTGGCTTAGTGGCGAAAAAGCATGAAATTTGGTGATGGAGAAGAAACATATTGAATATATTAACATATAACTTACCTTAATTCAATGTGAAAATGGTAATTATCAATAAATTCTTGCTTGACTCTTATTTTAATTCTTACCTATTTTATATAAAAAAACAATATGTCATGGATTATAGTCTTTTAACTTTGTTTGTTAGTGGAGAAAAACCTAAAATTTTGTGATGGAGTAGAAAAATAAATATAATTAATTTTTTAAATTTACTATAGTCTATTATGTTTTAAACTTAGTGATAAAAATTTAAAACTCTGGGATGGTGAAGAAAAAAATTGAATATTTTTAAATGTAATATACCACAAGTCGATTTAAATACGATGAATATAAACAATATTGAGCTTGATTATTTAATTTTAATTGTTATGCATATGTATAAGTTATGGGTCATTCATTTGTAGTCTCCTACCATATTTTCATTGAGGTGAATAAACAAAAAATTTGGTGATGGAGAAGAAGATTTTTCACATCTATTATCTCAGAATACAATGTGAATATGGTGACCACAAATAACATCGAGTTTAAATATTTAATTTTAGTGATTATCCATGTAGATGTAATTTATTTGTCATTCATTTACTGTCTTTCAAATATGTGGCTTAGCTACAAAGAAACATAATATTTGGTGATGGAGAAGATACATATTGAATATATTAACATCTAACTTACCATAATTCAATGTGAAAATGGTAATTATCAATTAATTCTAGCTTGACTATTATTTTTAATTATTACCTATTTTATATAAAAAAAAATATGTCATGGATTATAGTCTTTTAACTTTGTTTTTTAGTGGGAAAAAACCTAAAATTTTGTGATGGAGTAGAAAAATAAAAATATAATTAATTTTTTAAATTTACTATAGTCTATTATGTTTTAAACTTAGTGATAAAAAATTTAAAACTTTGGGATGGTGAAGAAAAAAATTGAATATTTTTAAATGTAATATACCATAAGTCGATTTGAATACGATGAATATAAACAATATTGAGCTTAATTATTTATTTTAATTGATATGCATATGTATAAGTTATGGGTCATTCATTTGTAGTCTCCTACCATATTTTCATTGAGGTGAATAAACCAAAAATTTGGTGATGGAGAAGAAGAAAAATATTGAAAACTTTCACATCTATTATACCATAATACAATGTGATTATGGTGACCACAAATAAAATTGAGCTTAAATTTTGAATTTTAGTGACTACCCATGTAGATGTAATTTATTTGTCATTCATTTGCAGTCTTTCAAATCTGTGGCTTAGTGGCGAAAAAGCATGAAATTGGTGATGGAGAAGAAACATATTGAATATATTAACATATAACTTACCTTAATTCAATGTGAAATGGTAATTATCAATAAATTCTAGCTTGACTCTTATTTTTAATTCTTACCTATTTTATATAAAAAACAAATATGTCATGGATTATAGTCTTTTAACTTTGTTTGTTAGTGGAGAAAAACCTAAAATTTGTGATGGAGTAGAAAAATAAAATATAATTAATTTTTAAATTTACTATAGTCTATTATGTTTTAAATTTAGTGATAAAAAAATTTAAAACTTTGGGATGGTGAAGAAAAAAATTGAATATTTTTAAATGTAATATACCACAAGTCGATTTAAATACGATGAATATAAACAATATTGAGCTTGATTATTTAATTTTAATTGTTATGCATATGTATAAGTTATGGGTCATTCATTTGTAGTCTCCTACCATATTTTCATTGAGGTGAATAAACAAAAAATTTGGTGATGGAGAAGAAGATTTTCACATCTATTATCTCAGAATACAATGTGAATATGGTGACCACAAATAACATCGAGTTTAAATATTTAATTTTAGTGATTATCCATGTAGATGTAATTTATTTGTCATTCATTTACTGTCTTTCAAATATGTGGCTTAGCTACAAAAGAAACATAATATTTGGTGATGGAGAAGATACATATTGAATATATTAACATCTAACTTACCATAATTCAATGTGAAAATGGTAATTATCAATTAATTCTAGCTTGACTATTATTTTTAATTATTACCTATTTTATATAAAAAAAAATATGTCATGGATTATAGTCTTTTAACTTTGTTTTTAGTGGGAAAAAATCTAAAATTTTGTGATGCAGTAGAAAAATAAAAAATAATTAATTTTTTACATTACTATAGTCTATTATGTTTTTAACATAGTGATAAAAAAATTTAAAACTTTGGGATGGTGAAGAAAAAAATTGAATATTTTAGATGTAATATACCATAAGTCGATTTGAATACGATGAATATAAACAATATTGAGCTTGATTATTTAATTTTAATTGTTATGCATATGTATAAGTTATGGGTCATTCATTTGTAGTCTCCTACCATATTTTCATAGAGGTGAATAAACAAAAAATTTGGTGATGGAGAAGAAGAAAAATAATGAAATTTTTCACATCTATTATACCATAATACAATGTGATTTTGGTAACCACAAATCAAATTAACTTAAATATTTAATTTTAGTGACTACCCATGTAGATGTAATTTATTTGTCATTCATTTGCAGTCTTTCAAATCTGTGGCTTAGTGGCGAAAAAGCATGAAATTTGGTGATGGAGAAGAAACATATTGAATATATTAACATATAACTTACCTTAATTAAATGTGAAAATGGTAATTATCAATAAATTCTAGCTTGACTCTTATTTTTAATTATTACCTATTTTATATAAAAAAACAAATATGTCATGGATTATAGTCTTTTAACTTTGTTTGTTAGTGGAGAAAACCTAAAATTTTGTGATGGAGTAGAAAAATAAAATATAATTAATTTTTTAAATTTACTATAGTCTATTATGTTTTAAACATAGTGATAAAAAATTTAAAATTTGGGATGGTGAAGAAAAAAATTGAATATTTTTAAATGTAATATACCATAAGTCAATTTGAATACGATGAATATAAACAATATTGAGCTTAATTATTAATTTTAATTGATATGCATATGTATAAGTTATGGGTCATTCATTTGTAGTCTCCTACCATATTTTCATTGAGGTGAATAAACCAAAAATTTGGTGATGGAAAGAAAAATATTGAAAACTTTCACATCTATTATACCATAATACAATGTGATTATGGTGACCACAAATAAAATTGAGCTTAAATATTTAATTTTAGTGACTACCGATGTAGATGTAATTTATTTGTCATTCATTTGCAGTCTTTCAAATCTGTGGCTTAGTGGCGAAAAAGCATGAAATTTGGTGATGGAGAAGAAACATATTGAATATATTAACATATAACTTACCTTAATTCAATGTGAAAATGGTAATTATCAATAAATTCTTGCTTGACTCTTATTTTTAATTCTTACCTATTTTATATAAAAAAACAAATATGTCATGGATTATAGTCTTTTAACTTTGTTTGTTAGTGGAGAAAAACCTAAAATTTTGTGATGGAGTAGAAAAATAAAATATAATTAATTTTTTAAATTTACTATAGTCTATTATGTTTTAAACTTAGTGATAAAAATTTAAAACTCTGGGATGGTGAAGAAAAAAATTGAATATTTTTAAATGTAATATACCACAAGTCGATTTAAATACGATGAATATAACCAATATTGAGCTTGATTATTTAATTTAATTGTTATGCATATGTATAAGTTATGGGTCATTCATTTGTAGTCTCCTACCATATTTTCATTGAGGTGAATAAACAAAAAATTTGGTGATGGAGAAGAAGATTTTCACATCTATTATCTCAGAATACAATGTGAATATGGTGACCACAAATAACATCGAGTTTAAATATTTAATTTTAGTGATTATCCATGTAGATGTAATTTATTTGTCATTCATTTACTGTCTTTCAAATATGTGGCTTAGCTACAAAGAAACATAATATTTGGTGATGGAGAAGATACATATTGAATATATTAACATCTAACTTACCATAATTCAATGTGAAAATGGTAATTATCAATTAATTCTAGCTTGACTATTATTTTTAATTATTACCTATTTTATATAAAAAAAAATATGTCATGGATTATAGTCTTTTAACTTTGTTTTTTAGTGGGAAAAAACCTAAAATTTTGTGATGGAGTAGAAAAATAAAATATAATTAATTTTTTAAATTTACTATAGTCTATTATGTTTTAAACTTAGTGATAAAAAATTTAAAACTTTGGGATGGTGAAGAAAAAAATTGAATATTTTTAAATGTAATATACCATAAGTCGATTTGAATACGATGAATATAAACAATATTGAGCTTAATTATTTAATTTTAATTGATATGCATATGTATAAGTTATGGGTCATTCATTTGTAGTCTCCTACCATATTTTCATTGAGGTGAATAAACCAAAAATTTGGTGATGGAGAAGAAGAAAAATATTGAAAACTTTCACATCTATTATACCATAATACAATGTGATTATGGTGACCACAAATAAAATTGAGCTTAAATTTTGAATTTTAGTGACTACCCATGTAGATGTAATTTATTTGTCATTCATTTGCAGTCTTTCAAATCTGTGGCTTAGTGGCGAAAAAGCATGAAATTTGGTGATGGAGAAGAAACATATTGAATATATTAACATATAACTTACCTTAATTCAATGTGAAAATGGTAATTATCAATAAATTCTAGCTTGACTCTTATTTTTAATTCTTACCTATTTTATATAAAAAACAAATATGTCATGGATTATAGTCTTTTAACTTTGTTTGTTAGTGGAGAAAAACCTAAAATTTTGTGATGGAGTAGAAAAATAAAATATAATTAATTTTTTAAATTTACTATAGTCTATTATGTTTTAAATTTAGTGATAAAAAATTTAAAACTTTGGGATGGTGAAGAAAAAAATTGAATATTTTTAAATGTAATATACCACAAGTCGATTTAAATACGATGAATATAAACAATATTGAGCTTGATTATTTAATTTTAATTGTTATGCATATGTATAAGTTATGGGTCATTCATTTGTAGTCTCCTACCATATTTTCATTGAGGTGAATAAACAAAAAATTTGGTGATGGAGAAGAAGATTTTTCACATCTATTATCTCAGAATACAATGTGAATATGGTGACCACAAATAACATCGAGTTTAAATATTTAATTTTAGTGATTATCCATGTAGATGTAATTTATTTGTCATTCATTTACTGTCTTTCAAATATGTGGCTTAGCTACAAAGAAACATAATATTTGGTGATGGAGAAGATACATATTGAATATATTAACATCTAACTTACCATAATTCAATGTGAAAATGGTAATTATCAATTAATTCTAGCTTGACTATTATTTTTAATTATTACCTATTTTATATAAAAAAAAATATGTCATGGATTATAGTCTTTTAACTTTGTTTTTTAGTGGGAAAAAATCTAAAATTTTGTGATGCAGTAGAAAAATAAAAAATAATTAATTTTTTACATTTACTATAGTCTATTATGTTTTTAACATAGTGATAAAAAAATTTAAAACTTTGGGATGGTGAAGAAAAAAATTGAATATTTTTAGATGTAATATACCATAAGTCGATTTGAATACGATGAATATAAACAATATTGAGCTTGATTATTTAATTTTAATTGTTATGCATATGTATAAGTTATGGGTCATTCATTTGTAGTCTCCTACCATATTTTCATAGAGGTGAATAAACAAAAAATTTGGTGATGGAGAAGAAGAAAAATAATGAAATTTTTCACATCTATTATACCATAATACAATGTGATTTTGGTAACCACAAATCAAATTAACTTAAATATTTAATTTTAGTGACTACCCATGTAGATGTAATTTATTTGTCATTCATTTGCAGTCTTTCAAATCTGTGGCTTAGTGGCGAAAAAGCATGAAATTTGGTGATGGAGAAGAAACATATTGAATATATTAACATATAACTTACCTTAATTAAATGTGAAAATGGTAATTATCAATAAATTCTAGTTTGACTCTTATTTTTAATTATTACCTATTTTATATAAAAAAACAAATATGTCATGGATTATAGTCTTTTAACTTTGTTTGTTAGTGGAGAAAAACCTAAAATTTTGTGATGGAGTAGAAAAATAAAATATAATTAATTTTTTAAATTTACTATAGTCTATTATGTTTTAAACATAGTGATAAAAAATTTAAAAATTTGGGATGGTGAAGAAAAAAATTGAATATTTTTAAATGTAATATACCATAAGTCAATTTGAATACGATGAATATAAACAATATTGAGCTTAATTATTTAATTTTAATTGATATGCATATGTATAAGTTATGGGTCATTCATTTGTAGTCTCCTACCATATTTTCATTGAGGTGAATAAACCAAAAATTTGGTGATGGAAAGAAAAATATTGAAAACTTTCACATCTATTATACCATAATACAATGTGATTATGGTGACCACAAATAAAATTGAGCTTAAATATTTAATTTTAGTGACTACCGATGTAGATGTAATTTATTTGTCATTCATTTGCAGTCTTTCAAATCTGTGGCTTAGTGGCGAAAAAGCATGAAATTTGGTGATGGAGAAGAAACATATTGAATATATTAACATATAACTTACCTTAATTCAATGTGAAAATGGTAATTATCAATAAATTCTTGCTTGACTCTTATTTTTAATTCTTACCTATTTTATATAAAAAAACAAATATGTCATGGATTATAGTCTTTTAACTTTGTTTGTTAGTGGAGAAAAACCTAAAATTTTGTGATGGAGTAGAAAAATAAAATATAATTAATTTTTTAAATTTACTATAGTCTATTATGTTTTAAACTTAGTGATAAAAATTTAAAACTCTGGGATGGTGAAGAAAAAAATTGAATATTTTTAAATGTAATATACCACAAGTCGATTTAAATACGATGAATATAACCAATATTGAGCTTGATTATTTAATTTTAATTGTTATGCATATGTATAAGTTATGGGTCATTCATTTGTAGTCTCCTACCATATTTTCATTGAGGTGAATAAACAAAAAATTTGGTGATGGAGAAGAAGATTTTTCACATCTATTATCTCAGAATACAATGTGAATATGGTGACCACAAATAACATCGAGTTTAAATATTTAATTTAAGTGATTATCCATGTAGATGTAATTTATTTGTCATTCATTTACTGTCTTTCAAATATGTGGCTTAGCTACAAAGAAACATAATATTTGGTGATGGAGAAGATACATATTGAATATATTAACATCTAACTTACCATAATTCAATGTGAAAATGGTAATTATCAATTAATTCTAGCTTGACTATTATTTTTAATTATTACCTATTTTATATAAAAAAAAATATGTCATGGATTATAGTCTTTTAACTTTGTTTTTTAGTGGGAAAAAACCTAAAATTTTGTGATGGAGTAGAAAAATAAAATATAATTAATTTTTTAAATTTACTATAGTCTATTATGTTTTAAACTTAGTGATAAAAAATTTAAAACTTTGGGATGGTGAAGAAAAAAATTGAATATTTTTAAATGTAATATACCATAAGTCGATTTGAATACGATGAATATAAACAATATTGAGCTTAATTATTTAATTTTAATTGATATGCATATGTATAAGTTATGGGTCATTCATTTGTAGTCTCCTACCATATTTTCATTGAGGTGAATAAACCAAAAATTTGGTGATGGAGAAGAAGAAAAATATTGAAAACTTTCACATCTATTATACCATAATACAATGTGATTATGGTGACCACAAATAAAATTGAGCTTAAATTTTGAATTTTAGTGACTACCCATGTAGATGTAATTTATTTGTCATTCATTTGCAGTCTTTCAAATCTGTGGCTTAGTGGCGAAAAAGCATGAAATTTGGTGATGGAGAAGAAACATATTGAATATATTAACATATAAATTACCTTAATTCAATGTGAAAATGGTAATTATCAATAAATTCTAGCTTGACTCTTATTTTTAATTCTTACCTATTTTATATAAAAAACAAATATGTCATGGATTATAGTCTTTTAACTTTGTTTGTTAGTGGAGAAAAACCTAAAATTTTGTGATGGAGTAGAAAAATAAAATATAATTAATTTTTTAAATTTACTATAGTCTATTATGTTTTAAATTTAGTGATAAAAAATTTAAAACTTTGGGATGGTGAAGAAAAAAATTGAATATTTTTAAATGTAATATACCACAAGTCGATTTAAATACGATGAATATAAACAATATTGAGCTTGATTATTTAATTTTAATTGTTATGCATATGTATAAGTTATGGGTCATTCATTTGTAGTCTCCTACCATATTTTCATTGAGGTGAATAAACAAAAAATTTGGTGATGGAGAAGAAGATTTTTCACATCTATTATCTCAGAATACAATGTGAATATGGTGACCACAAATAACATCGAGTTTAAATATTTAATTTTAGTGATTATCCATGTAGATGTAATTTATTTGTCATTCATTTACTGTCTTTCAAATATGTGGCTTAGCTACAAAGAAACATAATATTTGGTGATGGAGAAGATACATATTGAATATATTAACATCTAACTTACCATAATTCAATGTGAAAATGGTAATTATCAATTAATTCTAGCTTGACTATTATTTTTAATTATTACCTATTTTATATAAAAAAAAATATGTCATGGATTATAGTCTTTTAACTTTGTTTTTTAGTGGGAAAAAACCTAAAATTTTGTGATGGAGTAGAAAAATAAAATATAATTAATTTTTTAAATTTACTATAGTCTATTATGTTTTAAACTTAGTGATAAAAAATTTAAAACTTTGGGATGGTGAAGAAAAAAATTGAATATTTTTAAATGTAATATACCATAAGTCGATTTGAATACGATGAATATAAACAATATTGAGCTTAATTATTTAATTTTAATTGATATGCATATGTATAAGTTATGGGTCATTCATTTGTAGTCTCCTACCATATTTTCATTGAGGTGAATAAACCAAAAATTTGGTGATGGAGAAGAAGAAAAATATTGAAAACTTTCACATCTATTATACCATAATACAATGTGATTATGGTGACCACAAATAAAATTGAGCTTAAATTTTGAATTTTAGTGACTACCCATGTAGATGTAATTTATTTGTCATTCATTTGCAGTCTTTCAAATCTGTGGCTTAGTGGCGAAAAAGCATGAAATTTGGTGATGGAGAAGAAACATATTGAATATATTAACATATAAATTACCTTAATTCAATGTGAAAATGGTAATTATCAATAAATTCTAGCTTGACTCTTATTTTTAATTCTTACCTATTTTATATAAAAAACAAATATGTCATGGATTATAGTCTTTTAACTTTGTTTGTTAGTGGAGAAAAACCTAAAATTTTGTGATGGAGTAGAAAAATAAAATATAATTAATTTTTTAAATTTACTATAGTCTATTATGTTTTAAATTTAGTGATAAAAAATTTAAAACTTTGGGATGGTGAAGAAAAAAATTGAATATTTTTAAATGTAATATACCACAAGTCGATTTAAATACGATGAATATAAACAATATTGAGCTTGATTATTTAATTTTAATTGTTATGCATATGTATAAGTTATGGGTCATTCATTTGTAGTCTCCTACCATATTTTCATTGAGGTGAATAAACAAAAAATTTGGTGATGGAGAAGAAGATTTTTCACATCTATTATCTCAGAATACAATGTGAATATGGTGACCACAAATAACATCGAGTTTAAATATTTAATTTTAGTGATTATCCATGTAGATGTAATTTATTTGTCATTCATTTACTGTCTTTCAAATATGTGGCTTAGCTACAAAGAAACATAATATTTGGTGATGGAGAAGATACATATTGAATATATTAACATCTAACTTACCATAATTCAATGTGAAAATGGTAATTATCAATTAATTCTAGCTTGACTATTATTTTTAATTATTACCTATTTTATATAAAAAAAAATATTTCATGGATTATAGTCTTTTAACTTTGTTTTTTAGTGGGAAAAAATCTAAAATTTTGTGATGCAGTAGAAAAATAAAAAATAATTAATTTTTTACATTTACTATAGTCTATTATGTTTTTAACATAGTGATAAAAAAATTTAAAACTTTGGGATGGTGAAGAAAAAAATTGAATATTTTTAGATGTAATATACCATAAGTCGATTTGAATACGATGAATATAAACAATATTGAGCTTGATTATTTAATTTTAATTGTTATGCATATGTATAAGTTATGGGTCATTCATTTGTAGTCTCCTACCATATTTTCATAGAGGTGAATAAACAAAAAATTTGGTGATGGAGAAGAAGAAAAATAATGAAATTTTTCACATCTATTATACCATAATACAATGTGATTTTGGTAACCACAAATCAAATTAACTTAAATATTTAATTTTAGTGACTACCCATGTAGATGTAATTTATTTGTCATTCATTTGCAGTCTTTCAAATCTGTGGCTTAGTGGCGAAAAAGCATGAAATTTGGTGATGGAGAAGAAACATATTGAATATATTAACATATAACTTACCTTAATTAAATGTGAAAATGGTAATTATCAATAAATTCTAGCTTGACTCTTATTTTTAATTATTACCTATTTTATATAAAAAAACAAATATGTCATGGATTATAGTCTTTTAACTTTGTTTGTTAGTGGAGAAAAACCTAAAATTTTGTGATGGAGTAGAAAAATAAAATATAATTAATTTTTTAAATTTACTATAGTCTATTATGTTTTAAACTTAGTGATAAAAAATTTAAAAATTTGGGATGGTGAAGAAAAAAATTGAATATTTTTAAATGTAATATACCATAAGTCGATTTGAATACGATGAATATAAACAATATTGAGCTTAATTATTTAACTTTAATTGATATGCATATGTATAAGTTATGGGTCATTCATTTGTAGTCTCCTACCATATTTTCATTGAGGTGAATAAACCAAAAATTTGGTGATGGAAAGAAAAATATTGAAAACTTTCACATCTATTATACCATAATACAATGTGATTATGGTGACCACAAATAAAATTGAGCTTAAATATTTAATTTTAGTGACTACCGATGTAGATGTAATTTATTTGTCATTCATTTGCAGTCTTTCAAATCTGTGGCTTAGTGGCGAAAAAGCATGAAATTTGGTGATGGAGAAGAAACATATTGAATATATTAACATATAACTTACCTTAATTCAATGTGAAAATGGTAATTATCAATAAATTCTTGCTTGACTCTTATTTTTAATTCTTACCTATTTTATATAAAAAAACAAATATGTCATGGATTATAGTCTTTTAACTTTGTTTGTTAGTGGAGAAAAACCTAAAATTTTGTGATGGAGTAGAAAAATAAAATATAATTAATTTTTTAAATTTACTATAGTCTATTATGTTTTAAACTTAGTGATAAAAATTTAAAACTCTGGGATGGTGAAGAAAAAAATTGAATATTTTTAAATGTAATATACCACAAGTCGATTTAAATACGATGAATATAACCAATATTGAGCTTGATTATTTAATTTTAATTGTTATGCATATGTATAAGTTATGGGTCATTCATTTGTAGTCTCCTACCATATTTTCATTGAGGTGAATAAACAAAAAATTTGGTGATGGAGAAGAAGATTTTTCACATCTATTATCTCAGAATACAATGTGAATATGGTGACCACAAATAACATCGAGTTTAAATATTTAATTTTAGTGATTATCCATGTAGATGTAATTTATTTGTCATTCATTTACTGTCTTTCAAATATGTGGCTTAGCTACAAAGAAACATAATATTTGGTGATGGAGAAGATACATATTGAATATATTAACATCTAACTTACCATAATTCAATGTGAAAATGGTAATTATCAATAAATTCTAGCTTGACTATTATTTTTAATTATTACCTATTTTATATAAAAAAAAATATGTCATGGATTATAGTCTTTTAACTTTGTTTTTTAGTGGGAAAAAATCTAAAATTTTGTGATGCAGTAGAAAAATAAAAAATAATTAATTTTTTACATTTACTATAGTCTTTAATGTTTTTAACATAGTGATAAAAAAATTTAAAACTTTGGGATGGTGAAGAAAAAAATTGAATATTTTTAGATGTAATATACCATAAGTCGATTTGAATAAGATGAATATAAACAATATTGAGCTTGATTATTTAATTTTAATTGTTATGCATATGTATAAGTTATGGTTCATTCATTTGTAGTCTCTTAACTTAGTTTCATAGAGGTGAATAAACAAAAAATTTGGTGATGGAGAAGAAGAAAAATAATGAAATTTTTCACATCTATTATACCATAATACAATGTGATTTTGGTAACCACAAATCAAATTAACTTAAATATTTAATTTTAGTGAATACCCATGTAGATGTAATTTATTTGTCATTCATTTGCAGTCTTTCAAATCTGTGGCTTAGTGGCGAAAAAGCATGAAATTTGGTGATGGAGAAGAAACATATTGAATATATTAACATATAACTTACCTTAATTAAATGTGAAAATGGTAATTATCAATAAATTCTAGCTTGACTCTTATTTTTAATTATTACCTATTTTCTATAAAAAACAAATATGTCATGGATTATAGTCTTTTAACTTTGTTTGTTAGTGGAGAAAAACCTAAAATTTTGTGATGGAGTAGAAAAATAAAATATAATTAATTTTTTAAATTTACTATAGTCTATTATCTTTTAAACTTAGTGATAAAAAATTTAAAAATTTGGGATGGTGAAGAAAAAAATTGAATATTTTTAAATGTAATATACCATAAGTCGATTTGAATACGATGAATATAAACAATATTGAGCTTAATTATTTAATTTTAATTGATATGCATATGTATAAGTTATGGGTCATTCATTTGTAGTCTCCTACCATATTTTCATTGAGGTGAATAAACCAAAAATTTGGTGATGGAAAGAAAAATATTGAAAACTTTCACATCTATTATACCATAATACAATGTGATTATGGTGACCACAAATAAAATTGAGCTTAAATATTTAATTTTAGTGACTACCGATGTAGATGTAATTTATTTGTCATTCATTTGCAGTCTTTCAAATCTGTGGCTTAGTGGCGAAAAAGCATGAAATTTGGTGATGGAGAAGAAACATATTGAATATATTAACATATAACTTACCTTAATTCAATGTGAAAATGGTAATTATCAATAAATTCTTGCTTGACTCTTATTTTTAATTCTTACCTATTTTATATAAAAAAACAAATATGTCATGGATTATAGTCTTTTAACTTTGTTTGTTAGTGGAGAAAAACCTAAAATTTTGTGATGGAGTAGAAAAATAAAATATAATTAATTTTTCAAATTTACTATAGTCTATTATGTTTTAAACTTAGTGATAAAAATTTAAAACTCTGGGATGGTGAAGAAAAAAATTGAATATTTTTAAATGTAATATACCACAAGTCGATTTAAATACGATGAATATAACCAATATTGAGCTTGATTATTTAATTTTAATTGTTATGCATATGTATAAGTTATGGGTCATTCATTTGTAGTCTCCTACCATATTTTCATTGAGGTGAATAAACAAAAAATTTGGTGATGGAGAAGAAGATTTTTCACATCTATTATCTCAGAATACAATGTGAATATGGTGACCACAAATAACATCGAGTTTAAATATTTAATTTTAGTGATTATCCATGTAGATGTAATTTATTTGTCATTCATTTACTGTCTTTCAAATATGTGGCTTAGCTACAAAGAAACATAATATTTGGTGATGGAGAAGATACATATTGAATATATTAACATCTAACTTACCATAATTCAATGTGAAAATGGTAATTATCAATAAATTCTAGCTTGACTATTATTTTTAATTATTACCTATTTTATATAAAAAAAAATATGTCATGGATTATAGTCTTTTAACTTTGTTTTTTAGTGGGAAAAAATCTAAAATTTTGTGATGCAGTAGAAAAATAAAAAATAATTAATTTTTTACATTTACTATAGTCTATTATGTTTTTAACATAGTGATAAAAAAATTTAAAACTTTGGGATGGTGAAGAAAAAAATTGAATATTTTTAGATGTAATATACCATAAGTCGATTTGAATAAGATGAATATAAACAATATTGAGCTTGATTATTTAATTTTAATTGTTATGCATATGTATAAGTTATGGGTCATTCATTTGTAGTCTCCTACCATATTTTCATAGAGGTGAATAAACAAAAAATTTGGTGATGGAGAAGAAGAAAAATAATGAAATTTTTCACATCTATTATACCATAATACAATGTGATTTTGGTAACCACAAATCAAATTAAGCTTAAATATTTACTTTTAGTGAATACCCATGTAGATGTAATTTATTTGTCATTCATTTGCAGTCTTTCAAATCTGTGGCTTAGTGGCGAAAAAGCATGAAATTTGGTGATGGAGAAGAAACATATTGAATATATTAACATATAACTTACCTTAATTAAATGTGAAAATGGTAATTATCAATAAATTCTAGCTTGACTCTTATTTTTAATTATTACCTATTTTATATAAAAAAACAAATATGTCAAGGATTATAGTCTTTTAACTTTGTTTGTTAGTGGAGAAAAACCTAAAATTTTGTGATGGAGTAGAAAAATAAAATATAATTAATTTTTTAAATTTACTATAGTCTATTATGTTTTAAACTTCGTGATAAAAAATTTAAAACTTTGGGATGGTGAAGAAAAAAATTGAATATTTTTAAATGTAATATACCATAAGTCGATTTGAATACGATGAATATAAACAATATTGAGCTTAATTATTTAATTTTAATTGATATGCATATGTATAAGTTATGGGTCATTCATTTGTAGTCTCCTACCATATTTTCATTGAGGTGAATAAACCAAAAATTTGGTGATGGAGAAGAAGAAAAATATTGAAAACTTTCACATCTATTATACCATAATACAATGTGATTATGGTGACCACAAATAAAATTGAGCTTAAATATTGAATTTTAGTGACTACCCATGTAGATGTAATTTATTTGTCATTCATTTGCAGTCTTTCAAATCTGTGGCTTAGTGGCGAAAAAGCATGAAATTTGGTGATGGAGAAGAAACATATTGAATATATTAACATATAACTTACCTTAATTCAATGTGAAAATGGTAATTATCAATAAATTCTAGCTTGACTCTTATTTTTAATTATTACCTATTTTATATAAAAAAACAAATATGTCATGGATTATAGTCTTTTAACTTTGTTTGTTAGTGGAGAAAAACCTAAAATATTGTGATGGAGTAGAAAAATAAAATATAATTGATTTTTTAAATTTACTATAGTCTATTATGTTTTAAACTTAGTGATAAAAAATTTAAAACTTTGGGATGGTGAAGAAAAAAATTGAATATTTTTAAATGTAATATACCATAAGTCGATTTAAATACGATGAATATAAACAATATTGAGCTTGATTATTTAATTTTAATTGTTATGCATATGTATAAGTTATGGGTCATTCATTTGTAGTCTCCTACCATATTTTCATTGAGGTGAATAAAAAAAAATTTGGTGATGGAGAAGAAGATTTTTCACATCTATTATCTCACAATACAATGTGATTATGGTGACCACAAATAACATCGAGTTTAAATATTTAATTTTAGTGATTATCCATGTAGATGTAATTTATTTGTCATTCATTTACTGTCTTTCAAGTATGTGGCTTAGTTACAAAGAAACATGAAATTTGGTGATGGAGAAGATACATATTGAATATTTTAACATCTAACTTACCATAATTCAATGTGAAAATGGTAATTATCAATAAATTCTAGCTTGACTATTATTTTTAATTATTACCTATTTTATATAAAAAAAAGTCATGGATTATAGTCTTTTAACTTTGTTTTTTAGTGGGAAAAAATCTAAAATTTTGTGATGCAGTAGAAAAATAAAAAATAATTAATTTTTTACATTTACTATAGTCTATTATGTTTTTAACATAGTGATAAAAAAATTTAAAACTTTGGGATGGTGTAGAAAAAAATTGAATATTTTTAGATGTAATATACCATAAGTCGATTTGAATACGATGAATATAACCAATATTGAGCTTGATTATTTAATTTTAATTGTTATGCATATGTATAAGTTATGGGTCATTCATTTGTAGTCTCCTACCATATTTTCATTGAGGTGAATAAACCAAAAATTAGGTGATGGAGAAGAAGAAAAATATTGAGAATTTTCACATCTATTATACCATAATACAATGTGATTTTGGTGACCACAAATAAAATTGAGCTTAAATATTTAATTTTAGTGACTACCGATGTAGATGTAATTTATTTGTCATTCATTTGCGGTCTTTCAAATTTGTGGCTTAGTGGCAAAAAAGCATGAAATTTGGTGATGGAGAAGAAACATATTGAATATATTAACATATAACTTACCATAATTCAATGTGAAAATGGTAATTATCAATAAATTCTAGCTTGACTATTATTTATAATTATTACCTATTTTATATAAAAAAAAATATGTCATGGATTATAGTCTTTTAACATTGTTTTTTAGTGGGAAAAAATCTAAAATTTTGTGATGCAGTAGAAAAATAAAAAATAATTAATTTTTTACATTTACTATAGTATATTATGTTTTTAACATAGTGATAAAAAAATTTAAAACTTTGGGATGGTGAAGAAAAAAATTGAATATTTTTAGATGTAATATACCATAAGTCGATTTGAATAAGATGAATATAAACAATATTGAGCTTGATTATTTAATTTTAATTGTTATGCATATGTATAAGTTATGGGTCATTCATTTGTAGTCTCCTACCATATTTTCATAGAGGTGAATAAACAAAAAATTTGGTGATGGAGAAGAAGAAAAATAATGAAATTTTTCACATCTATTATACCATAATACAATGTGATTTTGGTAACCACAAATCAAATTAAGCTTAAATATTTACTTTTAGTGAATACCCATGTAGATGTAATTTATTTGTCATTCATTTGCAGTCTTTCAAATCTGTGGCTTAGTGGCGAAAAAGCATGAAATTTGGTGATGGAGAAGAAACATATTGAATATATTAACATATAACTTACCTTAATTAAATGTGAAAATGGTAATTATCAATAAATTCTAGCTTGACTCTTATTTTTAATTATTACCTATTTTATATAAAAAAACAAATATGTCAAGGATTATAGTCTTTTAACTTTGTTTGTTAGTGGAGAAAAACCTAAAATTTTGTGATGGAGTAGAAAAATAAAATATAATTAATTTTTTAAATTTACTATAGTCTATTATGTTTTAAACTTAGTGATAAAAAATTTAAAACTTTGGGATGGTGAAGAAAAAAATTGAATATTTTTAAATGTAATATACCATAAGTCGATTTGAATACGATGAATATAAACAATATTGAGCTTAATTATTTAATTTTAATTGATATGCATATGTATAAGTTATGGGTCATTCATTTGTAGTCTCCTACCATATTTTCATTGAGGTGAATAAACCAAAAATTTGGTGATGGAGAAGAAGAAAAATATTGAAAACTTTCACATCTATTATACCATAATACAATGTGATTATGGTGACCACAAATAAAATTGAGCTTAAATATTGAATTTTAGTGACTACCCATGTAGATGTAATTTATTTGTCATTCATTTGCAGTCTTTCAAATCTGTGGCTTAGTGGCGAAAAAGCATGAAATTTGGTGATGGAGAAGAAACATATTGAATATATTAACATATAACTTACCTTAATTCAATGTGAAAATGGTAATTATCAATAAATTCTAGCTTGACTCTTATTTTTAATTATTACCTATTTTATATAAAAAAACAAATATGTCATGGATTATAGTCTTTTAACTTTGTTTGTTAGTGGAGAAAAACCTAAAATATTGTGATGGAGTAGAAAAATAAAATATAATTGATTTTTTAAATTTACTATAGTCTATTATGTTTTAAACTTAGTGATAAAAAATTTAAAACTTTGGGATGGTGAAGAAAAAAATTGAATATTTTTAAATGTAATATACCATAAGTCGATTTAAATACGATGAATATAAACAATATTGAGCTTGATTATTTAATTTTAATTGTTATGCATATGTATAAGTTATGGGTCATTCATTTGTAGTCTCCTACCATATTTTCATTGAGGTGAATAAAAAAAAATTTGGTGATGGAGAAGAAGATTTTTCACATCTATTATCTCACAATACAATGTGATTATGGTGACCACAAATAACATCGAGTTTAAATATTTAATTTTAGTGATTATCCATGTAGATGTAATTTATTTGTCATTCATTTACTGTCTTTCAAGTATGTGGCTTAGTTACAAAGAAACATGAAATTTGGTGATGGAGAAGATACATATTGAATATTTTAACATCTAACTTACCATAATTCAATGTGAAAATGGTAATTATCAATAAATTCTAGCTTGACTATTATTTTTAATTATTACCTATTTTATATAAAAAAAAAGTCATGGATTATAGTCTTTTAACTTTGTTTTTTAGTGGGAAAAAATCTAAAATTTTGTGATGCAGTAGAAAAATAAAAAATAATTAATTTTTTACATTTACTATAGTCTATTATGTTTTTAACATAGTGATAAAAAAAATTTAAAACTTTGGGATGGTGTAGAAAAAAATTGAATATTTTTAGATGTAATATACCATAAGTCGATTTGAATACGATGAATATAAACAATATTGAGCTTGATTATTTAATTTTAATTGTTATGCATATGTATAAGTTATGGGTCATTCATTTGTAGTCTCCTACCATATTTTCATTGAGGTGAATAAACCAAAAATTAGGTGATGGAGAAGAAGAAAAATATTGAGAATTTTCACATCTATTATACCATAATACAATGTGATTTTGGTGACCACAAATAAAATTGAGCTTAAATATTTAATTTTAGTGACTACCGATGTAGATGTAATTTATTTGTCATTCATTTGCGGTCTTTCAAATCTGTGGCTTAGTGGCGAAAAAGCATGAAATTTGGTGATGGAGAAGAAACATATTGAATATATTAACATATAACTTACCATAATTCAATGTGAAAATGGTAATTATCAATAAATTCTAGCTTGACTATTATTTATAATTATTACCTATTTTATATAAAAAAAAATATGTCATGGATTATAGTCTTTTAACATTGTTTTTTAGTGGGAAAAAATCTAAAATTTTGTGATGCAGTAGAAAAATAAAAAATAATTAATTTTTTACATTTACTATAGTGTATTATGTTTTTAACATAGTGATAAAAAAAATTTAAAACTTTGGGATGGTGAAGAAAAAAATTGAATATTTTTAGATGTAATATACCATAAGTCGATTTGAATACGATGAATATAAACAATATTGAGCTTGATTATTTAATTTTAATTGTTATGCATATGTATAAGTTATGGGTCATTCATTTGTAGTCTCCTACCATATTTTCATTGAGGTGAATAAACAAAAAATTTGGTGATGGAGAAGAAGATTTTTCACATCTATTATCTCACAATACAATGTGATTTTGGTGACCAAAAATAAAATTGAGCTTAAATATTTAATTTTTGTGACTACCCATGTAGATGTAATTTATTTGTCATTCATTTGCGGTCTTTCAAATCTGTGGCTTAGTGGCGAAAAAGCATGAAATTTGGTGATGGAGAAGAAACATATTGAATATATTAACATATAACTTACCTTAATTCAATGTGAAAATGGTAATTATCAATAAATTCTAGCTTGACTCTTAGTTTTAATTATTACCTATTTTATATAAAAAAACAAATATGTAATGGATTATAGTCTTTTAACTTTGTTTGTTAGTGGAGAAAAACCTAAAATTTTGTGATGGAGTAGAAAAATAAAATATAATTAATTTTTTAAATTTACTATAGTCTATTATGTTTTAAACTTAGTGATAAAAAATTTAAAACTTTGGGATGGTGAAGAAAAAAATTGAATATTTTTAAATGTAATATACAATAAGTCGATTTGAATACGATGAATATAAACAATATTGAGCTTAATTATTTAATTTTAATTGATATGCCTATGTATAAGTTATGGGTCATTCTTTTGTAGTCTCATACCATATTTTCATTGAGGTGAATAAACCAAAAATTTGGTGATGGAGAAGAAGAAAAATATTGAAATTTTTCACATCTATAATACCATAATACAATGTGATTATGGTGACCACAAATAAAAATGAGCTTAAATATTTAATTTTAGTGACTACCCATGTAGATGTAATTTATTTGTCATTCATTTGCAGTCTTTCAAATCTGTGGCTTAGTGGCGAAAAAGCATGAAATTTGGTGATGGAGAAGAAACATATTGAATATATTAACATATAACTTACCTTAATTCAATGTGAAAATGGTAATTATCAATAAATTCTAGCTTGACTCTTATTTTTAATTATTACCTATTTTATATAAAAAAACAAATATGTAATGGATTATAGTCTTTTAACTTTGTTTGTTAGTGGAGAAAAACCTAAAATTTTGTGATGGAGTAGAAAAATAAAATATAATTAATTTTTTAAATTTACTATAGTCTATTATGTTTTAAACTTAGTGATAAAAAATTTAAAACATTGGGATGGTGAAGAAAAAAATTGAATATTTTTAAATGTAATATACAATAAGTCGATTTGAATACGATGAATATAAACAATATTGAGCTTAATTATTTAATTTTAATTGATATGCCTATGTATAAGTTATGGGTCATTCTTTTGTAGTCTCCTACCATATTTTCATTGAGGTGAATAAACCAAAAATTTGGTGATGGAGAAGAAGAAAAATATTGAAATTTTTCACATCTATAATACCATAATACAATGTGATTTTGGTGACCACAAATAAAAATGAGCTTAAATATTTAATTTTAGTGACTACCCATGTAGATGTAATTTATTTGTCATTCATTTGCAGTCTTTCAAATCTGTGGCTTAGTGGCGAAAAAGCATGAAATTTGGTGATGGAGAAGAAACATATTGAATATATTAACATATAACTTACCTTAATTCAATGTGAAAATGGTAATTATTAATAAATTCTAGCTTGACTCTTATTTTTAATTATTACCTATTTTTTAAATTTACTATAGTCTATTATGTTTTAAACTTAGTGATAAAAAATTTAAACTTTGGGATGGTGAAGAAAAAAATTGAATATTTTTAAATGTAATATACCACAAGTCGATTTAAATACGATGAATATAAACAATATTGAGCTTGATTATTTAATTTTAATTGTTATGCATATGTATAAGTTATGGGTCATTCATTTGTATTCTCCTACCATATTTTCATTGAGGTCAATAAACAAAAAATTTGGTGATGGAGAAGAAGATTTTCAACATCTATTATCTCACAATACAATGTGATTATGGTGGCCACAAATAACATCGAGTTTAAATATTTAATTTTAGTGATTATCCATGTAGATGTAATTTATTTGTCATTCATTTACTGTCTTTCAAATATGTGGCTTAGTTACAAAGAAACATAATATTTGGTGATGGAGAAGATACATATTAAATATATTAACATCTAACTTACCATAATTCAATGTGAAAATGGTAATTATCAATAAATTCTAGCTTGACTATTATTTTTAATTATTACCTATTTTATACAAAAAAAAATATGTCATGGATTATAGTCTTTTAACTTTGTTTTTTAGTGGGAAAAAATCTAAAATTTTGTGATGCAGTAGAAAAATAAAAAATAATTAATTTTTTCCATTTATTATAGTCTATTATGTTTTTAACATAGTGATAAAAAAATTTAAAACTTTGGGATGGTGAAGAAAAAAATTGAATATTTTTAGATTTAATATACCATATGTCGATTTGAATACGATGAATATAAACAATATTGAGCTTGATTATTTAATTTTAATTGTTATGCATATGTATAAGTTATGGGTCATTCATTTGTAGTCTCCTACCATATTTTCATAGAGGTTAATAAACAAAAAATTTGGTGATGGAGAAGAAGAAAAATATTGAAATTTTTCACATCTATTATACCATAATACAATGTGATTTTGGTAACCACAAATCAAATTAAGCTTAAATATTTAATTTTAGTGACTACCCATGTAGATGTAATTTATTTGTCATTCATTTGCAGTCTTTCAAATCTGTGGCTTAGTGGCGAAAAAGCATGAAATTTGGTGATGGAGAAGAAACATATTGAATATATTAACATATAACTTACCTTAATTCAATGTGAAAATGGTAATTATTAATAAATTCTAGCTTGACTCTTATTTTTAATTATTACCTATTTTATATAAAAAAACAAATATGTCATGGATTATAGTCTTTTAACTTTGTTTTTTAGTGGAGAAAAACCTAAAATTTTGTGATGGAGTACAAAAATAAAATATAATTAATTTTTTAAATTTACTATAGTCTATTATGTTTTAAACTTAGTGATAAAAAATTTAAACTTTGGGATGGTGAAGAAAAAAATTGAATATTTTAAAACGTAATATACCATAAGTCGATTTAAATACGATGAATATAAACAATATTGGGCTTGATTATTAATTTTAATTGTTATGCATATGTATAAGTTATGGGTCATTCATTTGTAGTCTCCTACCATATTTTCATTGAGGTGAATAAACAAAACATTTGGTGATGGAGAAGAAGATTTTTCACATCTATTATCTCACAATACAATGTGATTATGGTGACCACAAATAACATCGAGTTTAAATATTTAATTTTAGTGATTATCCATGTAGATGTAATTTATTTGTCATTCATTTACTGTCTTTCAAGTATGTGGCTTAGTTACAAAGAAACATGAAATTTGGTGATGGAGAAGATACATATTGAATATTTTAACATCTAACTTACCATAATTCAATGTGAAAATGGTAATTATCAATAAATTCTAGCTTGACTATTATTTTTAATTATTACCTATTTTATATAAAAAAAAAGTCATGGATTATAGTCTTTTAACTTTGTTTTTTAGTGGGAAAAAATCTAAAATTTTGTGATGCAGTAGAAAAATAAAAAATAATTAATTTTTTACATTTACTATAGTCTATTATGTTTTTAACATAGTGATAAAAAAAATTTAAAACTTTGGGATGGTGTAGAAAAAAATTGAATATTTTTAGATGTAATATACCATAAGTCGATTTGAATACGATGAATATAAACAATATTGAGCTTGATTATTTAATTTTAATTGTTATGCATATGTATAAGTTATGGGTCATTCATTTGTAGTCTCCTACCATATTTTCATTGAGGTGAATAAACCAAAAATTAGGTGATGGAGAAGAAGAAAAATATTGAGAATTTTCACATCTATTATACCATAATACAATGTGATTTTGGTGACCACAAATAAAATTGAGCTTAAATATTTAATTTTAGTGACTACCGATGTAGATGTAATTTATTTGTCATTCATTTGCGGTCTTTCAAATCTGTGGCTTAGTGGCGAAAAAGCATGAAATTTGGTGATGGAGAAGAAACATATTGAATATATTAACATATAACTTACCATAATTCAATGTGAAAATGGTAATTATCAATAAATTCTAGCTTGACTATTATTTATAATTATTACCTATTTTATATAAAAAAAAATATGTCATGGATTATAGTCTTTTAACATTGTTTTTTAGTGGGAAAAAATCTAAAATTTTGTGATGCAGTAGAAAAATAAAAAATAATTAATTTTTTACATTTACTATAGTGTATTATGTTTTTAACATAGTGATAAAAAAAATTTAAAACTTTGGGATGGTGAAGAAAAAAATTGAATATTTTTAGATGTAATATACCATAAGTCGATTTGAATACGATGAATATAAACAATATTGAGCTTGATTATTTAATTTTAATTGTTATGCATATGTATAAGTTATGGGTCATTCATTTGTAGTCTCCTACCATATTTTCATTGAGGTGAATAAACAAAAAATTTGGTGATGGAGAAGAAGATTTTTCACATCTATTATCTCACAATACAATGTGATTTTGGTGACCAAAAATAAAATTGAGCTTAAATATTTAATTTTTGTGACTACCCATGTAGATGTAATTTATTTGTCATTCATTTGCGGTCTTTCAAATCTGTGGCTTAGTGGCGAAAAAGCATGAAATTTGGTGATGGAGAAGAAACATATTGAATATATTAACATATAACTTACCTTAATTCAATGTGAAAATGGTAATTATCAATAAATTCTAGCTTGACTCTTAGTTTTAATTATTACCTATTTTATATAAAAAAACAAATATGTAATGGATTATAGTCTTTTAACTTTGTTTGTTAGTGGAGAAAAACCTAAAATTTTGTGATGGAGTAGAAAAATAAAATATAATTAATTTTTAAATTTACTATAGTCTATTATGTTTTAAACTTAGTGATAAAAAATTTAAAACTTTGGGATGGTGAAGAAAAAAATTGAATATTTTTAAATGTAATATACAATAAGTCGATTTGAATACGATGAATATAAACAATATTGAGCTTAATTATTTAATTTTAATTGATATGCCTATGTATAAGTTATGGGTCATTCTTTTGTAGTCTCATACCATATTTTCATTGAGGTGAATAAACCAAAAATTTGGTGATGGAGAAGAAGAAAAATATTGAAATTTTTCACATCTATAATACCATAATACAATGTGATTATGGTGACCACAAATAAAAATGAGCTTAAATATTTAATTTTAGTGACTACCCATGTAGATGTAATTTATTTGTCATTCATTTGCAGTCTTTCAAATCTGTGGCTTAGTGGCGAAAAAGCATGAAATTTGGTGATGGAGAAGAAACATATTGAATATATTAACATATAACTTACCTTAATTCAATGTGAAAATGGTAATTATCAATAAATTCTAGCTTGACTCTTATTTTTAATTATTACCTATTTTATATAAAAAAACAAATATGTAATGGATTATAGTCTTTTAACTTTGTTTGTTAGTGGAGAAAAACCTAAAATTTTGTGATGGAGTAGAAAAATAAAATATAATTAATTTTTTAAATTTACTATAGTCTATTATGTTTTAAACTTAGTGATAAAAAATTTAAAACATTGGGATGGTGAAGAAAAAAATTGAATATTTTTAAATGTAATATACAATAAGTCGATTTGAATACGATGAATATAAACAATATTGAGCTTAATTATTTAATTTTAATTGATATGCCTATGTATAAGTTATGGGTCATTCTTTTGTAGTCTCCTACCATATTTTCATTGAGGTGAATAAACCAAAAATTTGGTGATGGAGAAGAAGAAAAATATTGAAATTTTTCACATCTATAATACCATAATACAATGTGATTTTGGTGACCACAAATAAAAATGAGCTTAAATATTTAATTTTAGTGACTACCCATGTAGATGTAATTTATTTGTCATTCATTTGCAGTCTTTCAAATCTGTGGCTTAGTGGCGAAAAAGCATGAAATTTGGTGATGGAGAAGAAACATATTGAATATATTAACATATAACTTACCTTAATTCAATGTGAAAATGGTAATTATTAATAAATTCTAGCTTGACTCTTATTTTTAATTATTACCTATTTTTTAAATTTACTATAGTCTATTATGTTTTAAACTTAGTGATAAAAAATTTAAACTTTGGGATGGTGAAGAAAAAAATTGAATATTTTTAAATGTAATATACCACAAGTCGATTTAAATACGATGAATATAAACAATATTGAGCTTGATTATTTAATTTTAATTGTTATGCATATGTATAAGTTATGGGTCATTCATTTGTATTCTCCTACCATATTTTCATTGAGGTCAATAAACAAAAAATTTGGTGATGGAGAAGAAGATTTTCAACATCTATTATCTCACAATACAATGTGATTATGGTGGCCACAAATAACATCGAGTTTAAATATTTAATTTTAGTGATTATCCATGTAGATGTAATTTATTTGTCATTCATTTACTGTCTTTCAAATATGTGGCTTAGTTACAAAGAAACATAATATTTGGTGATGGAGAAGATACATATTAAATATATTAACATCTAACTTACCATAATTCAATGTGAAAATGGTAATTATCAATAAATTCTAGCTTGACTATTATTTTTAATTATTACCTATTTTATACAAAAAAAAATATGTCATGGATTATAGTCTTTTAACTTTGTTTTTTAGTGGGAAAAAATCTAAAATTTTGTGATGCAGTAGAAAAATAAAAAATAATTAATTTTTTCCATTTATTATAGTCTATTATGTTTTTAACATAGTGATAAAAAAATTTAAAACTTTGGGATGGTGAAGAAAAAAATTGAATATTTTTAGATTTAATATACCATATGTCGATTTGAATACGATGAATATAAACAATATTGAGCTTGATTATTTAATTTTAATTGTTATGCATATGTATAAGTTATGGGTCATTCATTTGTAGTCTCCTACCATATTTTCATAGAGGTTAATAAACAAAAAATTTGGTGATGGAGAAGAAGAAAAATATTGAAATTTTTCACATCTATTATACCATAATACAATGTGATTTTGGTAACCACAAATCAAATTAAGCTTAAATATTTAATTTTAGTGACTACCCATGTAGATGTAATTTATTTGTCATTCATTTGCAGTCTTTCAAATCTGTGGCTTAGTGGCGAAAAAGCATGAAATTTGGTGATGGAGAAGAAACATATTGAATATATTAACATATAACTTACCTTAATTCAATGTGAAAATGGTAATTATTAATAAATTCTAGCTTGACTCTTATTTTTAATTATTACCTATTTTATATAAAAAAACAAATATGTCATGGATTATAGTCTTTTAACTTTGTTTTTTAGTGGAGAAAAACCTAAAATTTTGTGATGGAGTACAAAAATAAAATATAATTAATTTTTTAAATTTACTATAGTCTATTATGTTTTAAACTTAGTGATAAAAAATTTAAACTTTGGGATGGTGAAGAAAAAAATTGAATATTTTAAAACGTAATATACCATAAGTCGATTTAAATACGATGAATATAAACAATATTGGGCTTGATTATTAATTTTAATTGTTATGCATATGTATAAGTTATGGGTCATTCATTTGTAGTCTCCTACCATATTTTCATTGAGGTGAATAAACAAAACATTTGGTGATGGAGAAGAAGATTTTTCACATCTATTATCTCAGAATACAATGTGATTATGGTGACCACAAATAACATTGAGTTTAAATATTTACTTTTAGTGATTATCCATGTAGATGTAATTTATTTGTCATTCATTTACTGTCTTTCAAATATGTGGCTTAGTTACAAAGAAACATGAAATTTGGTGATGGAGAAGATACATATTGAATATATTAACATCTAACTTACCATAATTCAATGTGAAAATGGTAATTATCAATAAATTCTAGCTTGACTATTATTTTTAATTATTACCTATTTTATATAAAAAAAAATATGTCATGGATTATAGTCTTTTAACTTTGTTTTTTAGTGGGAAAAAATCTAAAATTTTGTGATGCAGTAGAAAAATAAAAAATAATTAATTTTTTACATTTACTATAGTGTATTATGTTTTTAACATAGTGATAAAAAAATTTCAAACTTTGGGATGGTGAAGAAAAAAATTGAATATTTTTAGATGTAATATACCATAAGTCGATTTGAATACGATGAATATAAACAATATTGAGCTTGATTATTTAATTTTAATTGTTATGCATATGTATAAGTTATGGTTCATTCATTTGTAGTCTCCTACCATATTTTCATTGAGGTGAATAAACAAAAAATTTGGTGATGGAGAAGAAGATTTTTCACATCTATTATCTCACAATACAATGTGATTTTGGTGACCACAAATAAAATTGAGCTTAAATATTTAATTTTAGTGACTACCCATGTAGATGTAATTTATTTGTCATTCATTTGCGGTCTTTCAAATCTGTGCTTAGTGGCGAAAAAGCATGAAATTTGGTGATGGAGAAGAAACATATTGAATATATTAACATATAACTTACCTAAATTCAATGTGAAAATGGTAATTATCAATAAATTCTAGCTTGACTCTTATTTTTAATTATTACCTATTTTATATAAAAAAACAAATATGTCATGGATTATAGTCTTTTAACTTTGTTTTTTAGTGGAGAAAAACCTAAAATTTTGTGATGGAGTAGAAAAATAAAATATAATTAATTTTTTAAATTTAATATATTCTATTATGTTTTAAACTTAGTGATAAAAAATTTAAAACTTTGGGATGGTGAAGAAAAAAATTGAATATTTTTAAATGTAATATACCATAAGTCGATTTGAATACGATGAATATAAACAATATTGAGCTTGATTATTTAATTTTAATTGTTATGCATATGTATAAGTTATGGGTCATTCATTTGTAGTCTCCTACCATATTTTCATTGAGGTGAATAAACCCAAAATTTGGTGATGGAGAAGAAGAAAAATATTGAAAATTTTGACATCTATTATACCATAATACAATGTGATTTTGGTGACCACAAATAAAATTGAGCTTAAATATTTAATTTTAGTGACTACCCATGTAGATGTAATTTATTTGTCATTCATTTGCGGTCTTTCAAATCTATGGCTTAGTGGCGAAAAAGCATAAAATTTGGTGATGGAGAAGAAACATATTGAATATATTAACATATAACTTACCTTAATTCAATGTGAAAATGGTAATTATCAATAAATTCTAGCTTGACTCTTATTTTTAATTATTACCTATTTTATATAAAAAAACAAATATGTCATGGATTATAGTCTTTTAACTTTGTTTTTTAGTGGAGAAAAACCTAAAATTTTGTGATGGAGTACAAAAATAAAATATAATTAATTTTTTAAATTTACTATAGTCTATTATGTTTTAAACTTAGTGATAAAAAATTTAAACTTTGGGATGGTGAAGAAAAAAATTGAATATTTTAAAACGTAATATACCATAAGTCGATTTAAATACGATGAATATAAACAATATTGAGCTTGATTATTTAATTTTAATTGTTATGCATATGTATAAGTTATGGGTCATTCATTTGTAGTATCCTACCATATTTTCATTGAGGTGAATAAACAAAAAATTTGGTGATGGAGAAGAAGATTTTTCACATCTATTATCTCAGAATACAATGTGATTATGGTGACCACAAATAACATCGAGTTTAAATATTTAATTTTAGTGATTATCCATGTAGATGTAATTTATTTGTCATTCATTTACTGTCTTTCAAATATGTGGCTTAGTTACAAAGAAACATGAAATTTGGTGATGGAGAAGATACATATTGAATATATTAACATCTAACTTACCATAATTCAATGTGAAAATGGTAATTATCAATAAATTCTAGCTTGGCTATTATTTTTAATTATTACCTATTTTATATAAAAAAAAATATGTCATGGATTATAGTCTTTTAACTTTGTTTTTTAGTGGGAAAAAATCAAAAAATTTGTGATGCAGTAGAAAAATAAAAAATAATTAATTTTTTACATTTACTATAGTGTATTATGTTTTTAACATAGTGATAAAAAAATTTCAAACTTTGGGATGGTGAAGAAAAAAATTGAATATTTTTAGATGTAATATACCATAAGTCGATTTGAATACGATGAATATAAACAATATTGAGCTTGATTATTTAATTTTAATTGTTATGCATATGTATAAGTTATGGTTCATTCATTTGTAGTCTCCTACCATATTTTCATTGAGGTGAATAAACAAAAAATTTGGTGATGGAGAAGAAGATTTT
>CAWUDS030005330.1:0-56227 GCA_963859935.3 Lathyrus sativus | reverse complement strand
CACAGTGCAACACTGGGGACTTCTAAAAACGATAGTCAACTGGTGCGAATGACCAATTGTCACTTTGGGGACGAGATTCACAAATGGAAATGACATCTGTGAGACGGCCTCCACTGGGGAATCTAAAGGATAAAAACTGAATCGCGTACGATTGCAAGATCGCTTACAGAATGCTGGAGCATTGGGCAAAGAATAACATCCAAGCTTCTGTAAGCTATCTCTCGTGACAGGATCAAACGAACTTCTCGGAAATCCGTATCAAATATACAGGGTAAAGACCGACTGTATGCCAAAATAAATGGACTTTAAGGGGAACTGCCCGGATAAGCTTTTCGAGGGAGAACGGTCACTTATCGTTGGAAGGGACTTATATGCAAAAATGGATAAGCACTCAAATAAAGAGGCTGCTGCTTATCTGATAAATAAATCTTCTCGCATTTTAAGGTCGGCGCCTGGAATGCGATTCTGATTTTTCTCTTACTGAAGGATAAATAAACTGCTTCAAGATCGTGCTCTCTTGAACATGAAACGGGAAAACTGAACTTCTTCATACTTCAGAATCGTGCTCTCCTGAATATGATTCGGATAAAGGGTAAATGAAAATCTTCATACTTCAGAATCGTGCTCTCCTGAATATGAAACTGGCTGACTGAATTTACTCATACTTCAGAATCGTGCTCTCCTGAATATGAAACTGAATGACTGAAGATACTCATATTTCAGAATCGTGCTCTCCTGAATATGAAACTGGATGACTGAAGATACTCATATTTCAGAATCGTGCTCTCCTGAATATGAAACTGGATGACTGAATTTACTCATATTTCAGAATCGTGCTCTCCTGAATATGAAACTGGTTGTAAATGAATTCTTCCATACTTCAGAATCGTGCTCTCCTGAATATGATTTGGTTGTAAATGAATTTTTCCATACTTCAGAATCGTGATCTCCTGAATATGAAACTGGGTAATCGAACTTCCTCATAACTCAGAATCGTGCTCTCCTGAATATGATTCCGCTCAAACCTTCCCGTAACTCAAGATCGTGCTCTCCTGAATACGAATTGGTTCGTACCTCAAGACGGCAGATAAATGGAAGCCCAACTGCTCCATGGAGATGGCCATTTGCTGCGAGTCATAACGAGGATAGGATCGACTTCTTAGGTGAGAAATGTTTGTATATTGATGCTGTAAGATGTAAAGTGTAAAGTGTTGTTGTAACATGTAGGGTTGTAAAGTGTAGGATTGCAAAGTGTTGTAGTGATATATTTTCCAGGCGTGGACTGGCGTGTATTTGTAAAGGATTGCAGTTGATTTTCTTGAAAGATAGTGCAAAATAAATGCACGTCCGGGTACAATGATAAACTTCTCAAGCGAGATAGTCGCGTATCTGTCATGGTATGGTGAAAATCTTTAGATGGTGCAAAATAAATGCACGTCCGGTTGGGCTCGACGACCGACAAGACTGAGATCTAATCTAGGATCGAGCTAGAAAAATCAAGACTCCATCGAGGGAATGATCTCGAAGGGTAAATATCTAATTCTGGCGAGGAAAGATAGCTGAAGTAACCGTCATCCACGAGGATCGAACTCTGTGGGGAAACTGGAAACAAGTAAGTATTTTATGCTTAGGGCTGACAATCTATTTGGAGAGAATGGACGAACCCAGTTACTCGGCGGCAACAACCAAATGATGGTGAAACACAATGAACCTGTGAATGCTAATGCATATGTTAATGCATATGTTAATGTGAATGTATGTTAATGTCTATGTATGCTAATGTTATGAAATGAGTATGTAATGAATATGGCATGAATATGTAATGAATATGTAATGAAATAGGCATGTGATGCTCATGCCCTTGCGTAGGCTGACAAAACAGACTAGAGACGGGACGAGAGATGAACTAAACATCTCGACGGAGATACCCTGCTTTCTCTGCAACCAATACGTCAATCATGGGTAAGAAAGATCCATGGTGGAACCAAGTCTGGTTTTAGAGTTCTGGATTCTCTGGAGAGAAAGTAATCTGCTTGGGTGTACAGTATCACGTCTTCATATGGGGAGAAGAAAACCTGAGGGACACTTTTAAGTTACCCCAAGAAGAAGTTGTCAGCTTATAGTCTCTCTGGGGACTATCACTGGGCAATGGTTTGAAAGTGTTTCTGCAATAATGATATTTCCGGAGAATGAAGAGATCCTTTTGGGATTTCCACTAGTCAAAGTAATTTATTACATTTCAAATTTGTTTTGTTTTTTGAAAAACAGTTTTGAAAAATCTACAATGCACCTTTCATTTTCAAATTTTAGGAATAAACGCATTTTGCATAACAAATAGAAAATAAAGAGCAATGCACCAAGGAATGTAAGTAACGAGATGGTATCTTTTATTAAAGGGTGGCTGCTTGCTGAAGGCATAGCTCCACAGATGATTATATTTTGAAGTTGGCAACATGGGAAAAAGGTTACATCGAATCCAACGACACCTACTGACACTAATAACTAAGACTAATCCAGAATCTTGCTTTGGGCAAGGATGAAGGAACTGAAACATGGCTCTCATGCGAAAAGTGTGTTCGAGATAATCAGTGTCCTCTGATGCAATGAAATGCCTTTGTCCCTAACTTTTGCCTGGACCGCCCTTTCGGGTTTTCAATCCACCGGGACGCTCTTTTTTGCCTAAGCCGCCCTTTCGGGTTTTCAACTTAGCGAGCTTTTGTTATTATTTCTTTTTTTTTTTTTTTTTTCAACCCTTACTTTTGCCTAAGTCGCCTTTTGCAGGTTTTCGACTTAGCGGGTTTTTAGGCATAATATTTTCGGACTGCATCAGAATTCACGGGATGTGCTAGTTCTTCACCGTCCATTGTCGTAAGTATTAGAGACCCTCCGGAGAAGACAGTCTTTACAACGAACGGGCCTTCATAATTGGGCATCCACTTTCCACGCATATCTTTATGTACTGGTAAGATCTTTTTGAGTACGAGCTCTCCTTGACGGAACTCACGGATACGAATCTTCTTATCAAACGCTCTTTTCATCCGTTTCTGATATAATTGCCCATGGCACATGGCTGTCAAACGCTTCTCGTCAATGAGATTCAACTGATCCAATCTGTCCTGAACCCACTCAGCTTCCTCAAGTTCAGCTTCCATTAACACTCTTAAAGAAGGTATCTCTACTTCGATGGGGAGCACGGCGTCCATTCCATATACCAGTGAGAAAGGGGTTGCCCCTGTCGAAGTTCTCACCGAGGTTCTGTATCCATGCAAAGCAAATGGTAACATCTCATGCCAATCTTTGTAAGTCACAACCATCTTTTGCAGGATTTTCTTGATATTCTTATTTGCAGCTTCAACGGCTCCATTCATCTTAGGACGGTACGGAGAAGAATTGTGGTGAGTGATCTTGAAGTTATCACACAACTCTTTCATAGTCTTATTATTCAGGTTGGTGCCATTGTCAGTTATTATCCGGCTTGGGACTCCATAGCGGCAGATGATCTCTTTCCTGATGAATCGGGCAACCACTTGCTTGGTCACGTTGGTGTAGGAGGCAGCCTCTACCCACTTGGTGAAATAATCTATAGCAACGAGGATAAAACGATGTCCATTAGAAGCTTTCGGCTCAATTGCCCCAATCATGTCAATGCCCCACATAGAGAACGGCCATGGTGAAGACAAAACATTCAACGGTGACAGAGGTACGTGCATTTTATCAGCATAGATTTGGCACTTATGGCATTTCCTAGCGTATTGGATGCAGTCGGCTTCCATGGTTAACCAGTAATACCCAACCCTTAACATCTTCTTGGACATAGCATAACCATTGGCATGGGTTCCGAAGGTCCCCTCATGAATTTCCTGTAGTAACATGTCCGCTTCCCGTTTATCAACACATCTGAGCAGGACCATGTCGTGATTTCTCTTGTACAACACACCATTACTGATAAAGAATTTGGACGCCAATCTTCTCAATGTCTTTTTGTCCAGACCAGTAGCACCATCGGGATACTCCTGCTTGACGAGATAGTTCTTGATATCGTGAAACCAAGGCTTTTCATCCACCTCAACTTCTTCGACCAACTGACAATAAGCGGGCTCAACTTTGCGCTCAATATGGATAAGAGGTGCTTCATTAACGAATTTAACTTTCCACATAGATGCTAACATGGCTAAAGCATCAGCTACGTGATTCTCGGATCTAGGAACATGCTCGAACTCTATCTCGTCGAAATGCTTGATCAGCTCAATAATGTAGTCCTTATAAGGGATTAACTTCTCATTCTTCGTTTCCCATTTGCCTTGTACCTGGTAGATAACCAAGGCTGAGTCACCACTTACTTTAAGAAGTTTGATTCGGAGGTGAATCGCCGCTTCGAGGCCAAGAATACATGCTTCATATTCTGCGACGTTATTAGTACACTCAAAGTCCAACCTTGCTGTAAATGGAGTGAATCCGCCTTTTGGATTCATCAAAACGGCGCCTATACCATGCCCATTAAAATTCGAGGAGCCATCAAACATCATCTTCCACCAAAGACCTGGTTCTGGACCTTCGCTCGGATCTGGCTCTTCACAATCTCTTTTAATCAACAAAATATCCTCATCAGGAAAGTCGAGCTTAAGAGGTTCATAATCTTCAACTGGCTGGTCTGCAAGATAATCAGATAAAATACTACCCTTAATCGCCTTCTGGGATACATACTGGATGTCATATTCGGATAACAACATGTGCCAACGGGCTAGCCTCCCGGTTTGAGCAGGTTTTTCAAAAATATACTTGATCGGATCCATTTTAGAAATCAATAACGTGGTATGACAGACCATATACTGCCGAAGGCGCTTAGCGGCCCATGCCAATGCACAACAAGTTTTCTCTAATGGTGAGTATCTGTTTTCGCAATCGGTAAACTTCTTGCTCAGGTAATAAATTGCATGTTCCTTTTTCCCAGTCTCATCATGTTGTCCAAGCACACAACCCATAGACTTCTCGAGAACAGTAAGGTACATAAACAACGGTCTTCCAGGTACGGGCGGAATCAGAATAGGAGGATCTTGCAAATAACCCTTAATCTTCTCAAACGCTTTCTGACAATCAGGGTTCCACTCAACTGTCTGCCCCTTGCAAAGCAACTTGAATATCGGCTCACAAGTAGCGGTCATATTAAAGATAAACCTGGAAATGTAATTCAGACGTCCCAGAAAACCTCTAACTTGCGTCTCTGTTCGCGGAGCTGGCATATCCCGAATGGCTCGGACTTTGTCAGGATCCACCTCAATCCCTCGCTGGCTAACAATGAAACCAAGCAATTTTCCAGATCTGACACCGAAGGTACATTTGGCAGGATTCAATTTCAACTGATATTTCCTGAGTCGTTCAAACAGCTTCACCAAATGGTCTAAATGCTCCTCTTCACTCTGAGATTTGGCTATCATATCGTCCACATACACCTCAATCTCTTTGTGCATCATATCATGAAAAAGAGTGGTCATAGCGCGTTGGTAAGTTGCCCCTGCGTTCTTTAAACCGAAGGGCATGACTTTGTAGCAGAAGGTTCCCCAAGGAGTAATGAAAGTAGTCTTCTCTCGATCGTCGGGATCCATCTTGATCTGATTATAGCCAGAGAAACCATCCATAAATGAAAACAACGCAAAACTGGCTGTATTGTCTACAAGTGTATCAATATGTGGCAGTGGGAAGTCGTCTTTTGGACTTGCTTTGTTCAGATCCCTGTAGTCTACACACATCCTAACCTTACCGTCCTTCTTGGGCACTGGCACAATGTTGGCAACCCAATCTGGATATTTCGCGACTGCCAAGAAACCTGCATCCAACTGCTTTTTAACCTCATCTTGAATCTTCAAAGCCATGTCGGGTCTCGTTCTTCGAAGCTTTTGTTTGATAGGCGGACAATCTGGCTTAAGTGGCAACTTGTGAACAACAATATCCGTGTCTAGGCCCGGCATATCTTGATACGACCACGCAAACACATCAATATACTCTTTTAACAACTCAATCAACCTCGGCCTGATCTCCGTCCCAAGCATTGCACCAATCTTGACCTCTTTCCTGCTCTCATCCGTACCGAGATTAATTAAGTCCACCTGCTCTTTATACGGTTGAAGCTCTGTGTACTCGTACTCAATCAATCTTGTCAGTTCCGCGGGTACTTCAAAATCTTCTGCACCCTCGTCCTCAGCTTGATTGATGGGTGCATCCCAGTCAGGAGTGTCAGTAAGGTCATCGGATCCAACAAGGGTTATGATGTCTCTGCATGATGGAAAGCTTATTTAATTAAAATGCTCGAAGATATGTAAGAATGAAATGCTGTTTTTTTTTTATTATTTGATGGAAGAAAGGTTGCCAATTTCATTTTAAAGGTGAAAACGAAAAACGCAAATGAACCAAAGTGGAATTGAACAAAATGCTTTTATTAATATCCTTTTAGAAATGAAAGGTGGCCCAATAACAGCGACCCTATAGCCTTGGGCAGAGCTACAGATTTTTATTTGAAAATGTAACTGAAACTTAAAAAAACAATTACTTTGACAAGGGAAAAATAACAGGGATCTCTACGGCCTCCCAGTTGTTCAAAACTGCATCACCCTTAAACACCAGGTTGCTCAGCTCTTCATTTTCTTCACAGTCACTGATGGCATTGACTTGGAAACCTCCGCTGACAAATACTTCTTGGATAACCTTCGGACGCCCTTCGACAGTTGTGGCAGCTCCATTCTGAGTTGGTTTGTAACCCAACCCAGAGCGATCAGTCTTGGTCTTGACATCAATTACCTCTCCCCAACCTTCAGGAGTGCCCCTGTCAATTGTTGCTTTGGTACTCTTCAGAGATGCAAAAGATGGATTACCCTGACCCACTGTCTCTTCGACCTCCAGCAGAACAGCATTGGCGATCTCAAGTGCTTGAAAGGAAATGTCTAAAGCATTCTCATCGGCCTCGATGTAACGGAAAGAGGACAGGTTGTTGACCATCAGATCCTCCTCACCGTGTATAATAACCAACTTTCCATCGATCACGAACTTCATCTTTTGATGTAACATTGAGGTTACCGCCCCAGCGGCATGAATCCACGGCCTTCCGAGTAAACAACTGTAGTTGGGATTAATGTCCATGACTTGAAACGTGATATTAAAAACTTGCGGACCGATCAAGATGGGTAGCTCAACCTCCCCCATTACCGACCGGCGAGAGCCATCGAAAGCCTTGACAACCAAAGGAGTAGGTTTCAACACAGTCTCTTTACAAGCCAACTTATCGAGAACCCTCTTGGGTAGCACATTCAGAGAAGACCCGGTGTCTACAAGCACTCTCGCTAAATTGTCCTCCTGACATTTTACCGATATATGTAAAGCACGATTATGGTTCGGACCCTCCTTCGGTAACTCTTCATTGCTGAAACTGAGGGTGTTACAGGCGGTCAAATTGGCAATCACACTATCAAACCGACTGGTGCTAATATCTTGATCCACATGTGCTTGAGTCAAAACCTTCTGCAAGGCCATCCTATGAGCGGGTGAACTCATCAACAGAGATAAAATCGAAATCTTGGAAGGAGTCTGATGAAGTTGGTCGATGACTTTATAGTCACTTTTCTTGATGATCCTCAAAAATTCAGCATCTTCATCATTCGTAACGGCTCCTTTACCTTTGTCTTTGGCAGGCATCGGGATATTAGTGGTTTCCTTAGGTGGAACCTCATTGGAATGGGGAGTATACACACGGCCGCTGCGAGTCATCCTGCTTACCTCTGCGATATTGGTCACAGTATCCTTAACCTCTTCATTTGGAATAACCTTCCCAGACTCCTTGTCAATCATCGTCACGTCATATTTCCAAGGCACAGCTTTAGGATCACTGAAATGAAACGGACTCGGTCTTCGAATAACTATAGGCTTAGGCTGATTCACTTCAGGGATATACGACCTTGGTATATCGAACACGAGGTTGGCGGAGCCTGCCCCTGATAAATTAAACACTGGTACCTTACCCTTTGATTCAGGCTGATGGAAGACAGGCTCAACCACAGCGACTACATCCTTCTTGGCTTGGCTTGTCACTTGTAAAACACCCTCATTAATCAGCCTCTGAACATCATTCTGAACCAACACACAACCCTTAGTACTGGCTTCACAACTTACACATGCAACGTGGGAAGTATCTACCAAACCAGCTTCAAACAGTTTCGAGTGGAACATCTTGAGAGGAGTCTTAATCTGTTCAACGTCAAGGGCATAACCTTCTCCCGAATCAGCACTAATGGCATTGACACTCTCATGGTTAGGAAAAGGGTTCTTCTTAACATTTGGTTGAGGATCCTCAAATGATAAAATCTTCATTTCCAATAAATCTCTAACAATATTTTTGAGAGCATAACAATTCTCCAGATCATGACCAGGCGCACCCTCATGAAATAAACAATGAGCGGCGGCGTTGTAATTGGCGGGTAGAGGATTAGGAGGCGGACCCAAAGCCCGAGTAGCGATGAGACCCTGCTTGACCAAAGAGGGATACAATTCGGTAAAAGTCATCGGGATCGGCGGACAAGGTTTATACGTTCTTCTGTTCGGCATATTCTGGCGAGGAGCCGGACTCTTTGGCTGTTGAGGAGCAGGAGTATTGGGTGTCTGTAGGTAGTTGACAGGAGGCGGATAAACAGGAGGTTGTTGCATAGGTTGATACATGGGAACCTGTTGATTGAAAGAAGGTGTAATAGCTGCTACATAGGGTTGTTGAGCATATTGGACTGGGTACCCTTGAGGTTGAGCATAACCTTGCGGATGTCGATAAAAGCGTTCTCTTGGTCTACCAGAGGATATAGCATTAGTCTCACTCTCCTTCTTTTTCTGGGAGCTATACGGAGGTTTCTTCGGCTGATCCTTAGAAGCGCCATGATTATTTGTCATTTTACCACTCTTCATACCCAATTCAATCTTGACACCTACAGCAACGATGTCGGAGAAATTTGAAGTCACACTACCCACCATTCTCTCGTAAAATTCTGGACGAACTGTGTCGACAAACCAATCAGCTAACTCTTTCTCGGTCAAAGGAGGTTCCACCTGCGAAGCAGTCTCTCTCCACCTTTGAGCATACTCTTTGAATGACTCAGAATTCTTTTGTGACATACTCAGCAACTGTCTTCTGTCAGGAGCCAGATCCATATTGTACTTGTAGTGTTTGATGAAAGCGTCAGATAAATCTTGAAAGCTCTTAACGCGGGATTGGTCCAAAGTTAAATACCACTTGGAAGAAGCACCCTTCAAACTGTCTTGGAAGCAATGAATCATCAGTTTATCATTCTCAACATGGGCAGCCATTTTGCGATAATACATGATCAAATGACTCTTAGGACAGGTGGCACCTTCATAACGATCGAAGTTCGGAGTTTTGAACTTCGGGGGAATAACCAAACCTGAGACCAAACAAACATCCTTTGCAGCAGTCCCAAAAATTTGATCACCCTCTACCTTTTTCAATCTCTGGACGATAGTGTTTACTTCCTCACGAAGCTTATCATGTTTCTCATAACCCTCAACATTCTCATCAAGATTATCAAAAACTGTCTCATTGAAGTACGGTTGCGCACGAGTGTGTACAACAGGTGGTGCAAAGATAGGAGCCCCCATAGAAACTTCAGAAAATAAGGGCACGGCTTGCTGAACAGGTTGATTAATCGGAACAGTGGCTTGAGGAGGCACAAAACCTGGAGCAAGACCATAAGGTGGGTCCCTTGCTACGGTCACACTAGGGGGAGGGTCCACAGTAACGCCGGTAATCTCAGAAACAACAGTGGGCTGGGTATCCATCTTAGCATTCATGACATGTAACAATTCCATCATACGCCCCATACCCCCTCGAAGGTCTTCGAGTTCATTGCTAAGGCGATCAATCTCTTTTGCCTGATCCTCCATTCTTTTCCGAGTTTGAGCTCTGGTGTTGTATTGGTGCCGAGAACTCAGGGTGACAAAACTGGAAGGTGAGAGAACCGAGTATGAGAAATCGGGAGACACATGCAATGCAAAAGTATGATGCTAAAATGTGAATGTAAATGAAGATTTCATGGAATTCAAAACATTTACTAATGTCGTGGGGTACCAAGGAAATCTTTTTCTTGTTTTTTCATTTTATGTTTTTTTTTATTTATGGTATCCCGCGATATCCATTAATGATGTTTGAACTCCATGAAATACAATGCGATGAGATGCTTTATGGATGCAATGCATGAAAACACACAAAGTCCTAGGTTAAAGGCTTGCATGAGGTTCAAAGGCAAGTACCCTCCCCTGAAGTTAGATGGTTCATCCTGTCCTACAAAAGTAACCAGGTTCTAAGGGATCTCAATATCATTGATCCTTCACAAGGGTGGTTGTTCAGAAGGCAACTTACTTGCCAACCAAAACCCTCCAAGTTTAAGATCTCAATGAGCGTAGTATCGAGTGTCAACCAACTTCAGTCTGCACCAAAGCCGGTTACCTCACTACCTTCTAAAGGCCAAGATGAGTTAACTAGGGTTCTAAAAGTCAGTTAGTGCATTGACAACATATGGCAGCCTCAATATTATCCTCAACTTGACTTAAGGAATATAAGCACCAACCAAGAAGTCGCACTAACTATGGCCACCAGATCAACCGTATCGATATACGTCGTACAGTTTCCTTGGTCTATTGCCATTTACCTAAGGTACACTAGATCCGGGTGTAGGACTCATCTCACAGCACAAGGAACAGTCCCACAATCAAAGCACAAATATATACATGCAAATGAATAATAACACAGATAGTAATAAATATGAACAAGTTAGGGATAACCCTCAAAAGTTAGGTCTCCCCAGTGAAGTCGCCATTTTCTGTTGCGGTGGAAATAGGATCACAAACTATTAATGAGTTTGAATCGCAATTCAATTCACAACCGCTCTTTGATTTATCCGAAGGAAAAGGTCAAAAAGAGGGAAAACCTATTTTTGCATCGTAAACACAATGCGGGGAAAGATCTAGGGTTCGGGGGTTGATTAAGCTTAGGGAAGGTACTAGCACCCTAAACTTTTGTAGTACTCTACAGGAACCTTTTGTTCAAATGTTTACTATTTGCTTTATTTATTTGCTTAAGGTATATGTACAAAGGATTAAAAGTGAGAAAGGAGACCTAAGGGGTTAATTCTAAGTTTACTCGGCAAGACATCGCATCTTGTGCCTACGTATCCTTACGGGAGTGGAATCAGAGTAATCGTAGTTCCCCTCAAAAGGGAGGTTAGAGACTTCTTGACTGTGGTCAAGGTCTCAAGGGGAATAAACGCATCTTAAGGACACGTTTATGTGGAGTGTAGAAACTCCCAAATTTCTACGTTGAAATGTTATGTTGAAATTAGGGTTAAATTAGGGATTCCACGGCGGGAAACCCTAAAATGAGCGCGGCGGCTCTTTGACCTAATGCTAGGGGTAAAATTGTAATCTTGCCTGCGGCGAGGCATTTGTGAAAATTTAGGGTTGAAAAGGTGTAAGGGTTGAAGGTGAGGACTAATGACACGGCGGTCGAAAGCTAGACCTAATTTCTTCGGCAGTGTGTGCAATGTAACAGAAATATTGATGAAGGTGTGAGATAATTGAATTGCAAACAGGGAATAAAACAGAAGTTAAAGTCATGCAAACAGAAATTTAAAGGCAGAAATTTAAAGCGCGATTATTAGATTCGCGGGGTTACATATGAGAAGCAGTTACAATATAGTAATGAAATAAGTAATGGTAAATGTAATGAGCTGCAAAATGAACAAACGACATTAGTGGGCAGAGTTGGGCGGCAATCAAATGAGTTACGAGACAATGAAGAGAAAGATGCAAATTTGAGATTTTATTATTGTTTTATTTAAAAAATCTTAAATAATTTAATGTTAGCTTGCAAAAAAAAGGTTTAATTTAAAAATGCTTTACTCTAAAAAAAGTTTTATTTATTTTTTTTTAATATTTTTAAGAAAAGTTTTCTGATTTTGTTTTTAAAAAAAAAAATATTTATCCTTAATATTTACATAAAAGGTCTTTTTTATTTTATTTTTTTTTTTTTTAAAACAGTTTTTTTTGAATTATATAAGTAAAATGTTAAGAAAAACAAATTAAAAACATAAAAAACAATTTTTTAGAAACAAAACAAAAAAAATAAAAATAAATAAAAGGGTGTTGGGCCGGTCATCACCCCGGACCCAACCCAGGTGGTGTAAAATAGAGTTTTGCAGAATTAGGGTTTCAGACCCTAATTCCCTTTCGCGGCGCCGCTTGCATCTTCTTCCTCTCTCTCGCTTCTCTTCTTCATCGATTCTCCATTCTCCCTCGCTATTTCGCTCTTCCGCTTTGCTTCATGGCCTCGATTTCTTCTTCCTACATGAACAAAACAACAAAAGAATATATGAAATAGTAATCTCTCTACCCAGATTCTGACGATGATTTTGACGGCGATGAAGATGATATAATCTGAGCCTTTGAAGGGGTTTGTCCGCTGTTGTTTGAAACGGCGCCGGTGAACCTTCTTCTCTCTCTCGCGATCGCTTAGGGTTTGCGATGGTGGTTTCTCTCGTTCGTTCGGGTTCTTTCCTCTGAGGTGAAATCATCCCTTTTTATATACTTTTTTTTCAATCATTCTTTTGGGCCTCTGATTGTTGGATTGCGTTATTTTTGCTGAGGTATGATTTTGAGACATGATTTGATTTTTGTGGATTTGTGAACCTGATACTATTTCGATTTGATTGGGATTCTGTCCATTTTCGATTTGCCTATATCCTCCTTTTGGACTTTGAACGGTTGTACTCTGATTTGGATTTCGTTGGGTTTGCTTTGATTTGCTTGATTACTTTTCTGATTAGATCTTTTCTTTCCCTTTCAGACTTACGGACTCAAATTCCCAGTATTTGATTGAATACGGATTTGGAAATTGCTTGTATCCATATTCAAATTTGGTTTTGTTGGATATCTGTTTTGTTTTAGTTAACTGGATTATTTATTTCTGATTCCATTTGAACTGCTTCGTGATGAACTGAATCATTCTTCTCTGATTTACTCTAACTCAATTCTTCTGATAGGGACCGTTTTGATACTATGGGCATCGTTTTTACTGATGTGGTTCTTTTGATGCAGATTTTCAGCAGACTAACTCTGGTTATCCAATTTTCAATGTCGCTGTGGGTTTATTGGTTTTGGTCCTAATTTGATATCACTGAGTTTCGAATCTGGCGTAGACTGATACGGCTATAGTGTTGGATCCTTTTGATGTGCTTTTGAACTGCTATTGTGCTGTCTTGCTATCGTTAAAATGCACTGACCATTGTCGCCGTGTGCAGAAGCTTGCCATACTTGTTGATGCAGATGTTGATGTTGTGGTGTTAATGGTTGCTCTTGAAATTGTTTGGCAGATGCTAACTAGCTCGTCTTACTTGTAATCGATGTCTGCAGGTATTGGAATGATGTTGCTTGCTGTGTTGGAGTTGGTGCCATTTGCAATTGGTATCTGTTGTTGTTATTGCTTGTAGCTTGGAGATTTGCTTCTGAAACGGTGATGATGATTCGTGAATCTGAACCGTCGTTGGCGGTCATTGTTGCAATGTCGGTATTTATGAGTGACGCTTGTTGCTGAAGCTGTGATGCTTATAGCTGATGCTAATTTGTTGTTTGCTGGTAGAAACTCGTGTTGCTTCTCTTTGCTTGTTGTGACTGATGTTGGTTCTGCCTGTTGGAGGTCGATTGTAGCCTTGAACTTGTTAGTTTGTTGCAGCTTGAAGTTGTTTGGGCTGATGCCGCTGTTACTGATTTCTTTGTGACGAGATATTGGGCTGTTTGATTTTAGATACTGCTAACATTGTAACTTATCTGCTTTGATCTTGAACCAAGTTTGATGGCCTGACATTCAGATTATTGTTGTTGGCTTTTGTTGTCTGATAACAGGGCTTATGTGTTGCGTGCCGTTGGAACTGGTTCGGACGGGGCCTTACCTTTAACTGATGCTGCTGAGACTTTTTGATACCTTGTCCTATGTAATTTTGACGCAGCTTGTTTTGTGTCTCATTTCTCTGTTCTGTTTGAACTGATGCAGCTTGATACCATAGTTTGGTTTCTCTTGTTCTGCTTTGGACTTGATTTTCATTCTGTTTGGTAACAGATTTGTTTCTTTGGTGAATATTCATACCGGTATTGGCGCGAGCCCCTTCCTAGTTTTGTTTATGCTTTGAGTTCTGATGATGCTTATGGTTTTTCAGATGTGGGAAGTTTTGAAACCAAAGCGACTCAGACCTGCCGGCATCCGGGTCTGAGTCAGAACTTGCCTATGTTGCCTTATTCTCGTATCCAATCGCGGCAAAACGAATCAGTCCCACTTCATTTATTTTTTCTATCTCTCGGATGTCCCATATTGATAAGAACTTGTATTACCTGATCTGACGCCCACGACGCGGATCGGTAACGGGGGTAGGACGCAGCTTCGGTTGTGCCACTCCCGGCACTCGATGATGACGATGTTCTGAGAGTGTCAAAAACAACTTCTAACCTTTTTTCTATATTGTTTGTTTTTCTATTTTTTTCAGGTGATCAAGAGTTGCGTGAAGAACTCAAAGGAGGACCAATGAAGAAAACTTTGTAGTTTTTTCTCTTTTTAGGACTTTAGGACCTAGAATAGATACTCATTGTAAATGTATAATCCTTTTGTAAATGAAAGATCATCATGAATAAAATCCAAAAATTACTTCCATTTCAACTTGTAATTCTAGATGTTTATGAAATAAAATCCAGTAAATATTCATTTCTATTTTATCAATTATGAATTTAAATATCCATGAATAATCATCCATAAATTATTTAAATTCAACTTTGATTTGTAGCTTATGAACATTCATGAATAAAAGCTCACAAATATTAAAACTTAACCTCTCCTTTGCTTTTTATAAATGATATCCCGCCATATGATTATATCCAAACAAATTCAAATTAAAACCTCGTTGATCACATCACTTCTCAAAATAACCTTAACAGTATCCACTTCCTTTTCAACCCAACTTTATAAAAGGAAACAAAACTGTTTGGAAACGTTTCAGAATCAAACAAAGCACGGCCCCGAGTCCAATCATATTTCTGACAAAACATACTGGCACCTTGACCCAAATGGCAAATAAATGCCTCAGAACGTAATAACAGCCCGTTTTCAAGAAATTAGCAGAATTTGCGTGAAATGACCAAAATACCCCTGGGACCAAATCTGCAAAACAGACACCTCCATAACTTGTTAGTGGTTAGCAAATGTCCATAGGAGATGATATGCGAAATGCCTGACTAAATGTAAGGGTAAAATTTGGGGTATTACAAGATGTCTTTATCCTCTGATAATCATGTGGAGACCATGATCTCAAGAGAGGAGATGGAAGAGAAGTTTAAAAGGGTTGTATTTGCTTAAGAGACCTCGAAAAGTCACTTGGGAGAGCATCATACCGATACTGAGGAAGATGATGGCATCCACCTTTGGATCCCAAAAGGACAGCCAACAATACCCAGGGAACCATGTCAGAAACCTTGGATTGCTCCCTATGCAAATCAACGAGCGTATGGCCGAGGAAATCAGGATCCACGCCAGAATCAAAACAGGCCTCACAATAATTTGGGAAGAAGGAACGCGCCTCTTCACCCAGTTCCTGTATCGCACACTCAGCTTCTGCCACATTTGATTCGAAATTCACTAGTGGAGCCTAAATCTCTCAAGCCAGTGTCAGAACCATACCCTCCTGGGTATGATCCCAGTGCACGTTGTGGATACCATGCTGGATCAATGGGGCATTCAACAGAAGATTGCAAAGCTTTCCAAGCCAGGGTGCAACAATTGATTGACCAGGGATGTATATCCTTTCAAGAAGGGAGTTTGGTTGTGCGTCTCCGCCTCGCACCTGAATGAGTTTGGGGACTTCAAGACGCATCTTCTCAAGACAACTGATCAAGCAAGAAAAGCCCAGTTCCCAGTTCCTCCATGCTGGCATTTTTTATGCATTTGTAGTTTCTTTTTTTGTTAATTACTACTTGCTTTTAGACATTGTTTCGTATTAATGATATTGTTAATGTGATAATCATGCATGTTTTGATCAAATCCATTCGTATTCACTCACAATTTCTCATTTATTGCAAAAGTCACAAAAATATTTCACTTCCTTTATCGCACTGTTGTTTAGCAAAGATTTGAGGGAGGATGACGAAAGCTAAATACCCATAATTGCTGATAGTATGCTTTCGGATAAAATCCGCTAATGATGTACAGGCATTGTTTCGAACCCAAACACTGGAGAAATAAGGAGTTAGTCCCTAGATAACCACTTCGAGCCTAGAAGTAGGAGTTTCCTTCGGATTTCTAAACCCTTACACTTAACCTGGGGCAGGGGTAGTTGTTCAGTTAATTCAATCCCGCACTCGAGACAAAATCCAAAAGACATGATGGTTGTTCATCAATGACCAATGACATGGCAGTCACAATCCTTCAAAAAAATTCAAAAGCCTGCTAAGTCGAACACCTCAAAAGGAGACTTAGGCAAAAATCAAGGCAATCCCGATGGATCTGACAAGCAAAGTCAGTCCATACAAAAGTTAGGGATCAAAAACAAAACCCGAAAGAGGTCCTCAAACCCTCGACAAAAACAAAATAAGATTCAGTGGCCACCCAAATCAAGGGGTTACTGACATCCATCAAAATAAGGTGATTGCCATTTCGAGCATACCTTGAATCATCAAGCTTACACCGTCAAGCTCTAAATGCGTGTGTAAAATTAAAACTGAACGTAGGATTGGAGGTCATTAAGAAGAAGGGGTGGGTATAAATCATACTTTGAGCCTAATATCCTTTATTTCTATAACCGAGAACCATACCGCGTTACAACCCTCAAAAGACCTAATTGAGGCGAGGTTTATTCTGAAAGCATACTAGTGCGAGGTTGTGTAAACTGACTCCTACATGTTCGCCAATCTTATGTATTGGTGTCATATTCTTGCTATATCTTTCACACCAGTTAAATCAGCATTGCGTTTGGATTAACAGTCCACTCGTCACGCATTTTCACATCATTCCCAATAAATGATATTTTCATAACTTGCATGAATGTCGCATTAAAATTACCATTTTTGAATGAAAGATTTTAATTGCAAATTAGTAATTGGCATAATGGAAATTCCAACAAAGTGTAATCAAAGAGGAACTTGATCACTCGTTGGTGTTGACCTGAATTAAGACTTTCTCCTAACCTTACGAATCTGGGGAAAGTCCTTCTGGGGTTTAAACCGGGGCAGATCACTGCAAGGTTCAGACACTGGGGCAAATGGGTTCAAGCCATATCCTGGTATAATCATCACCAAAGTTCTCATCCCAGAAGAAAGTCCTTCAAACACCTGGCAGACTGGGGCAAACTGTTTGAACTCGGGGCAAACTAGCTTATGGTGGAGGTCAACAAGCGTCAAAGGCCTTGGGGCAGAGCAAAAGCACGACTAATACGCATTGGTTAAGTCGCTACGCTCGCGCAATCCAAACGCATTGGTTAAGTCGCTACACTCGCGCAATCCAAATGCTTTGGATAAGTCGCTACGCTCAATGTTTGTAAGTCATCATGACATATCAGCTAGAAGCAAGGTTCTTACAAGAACAAGTATACCACTTCTGCAAAGGATCCAACAAGGGGCAGGCTACCCAGAGTTTCGTTTGATTAAGGGAGAGTCCCTCCAACGCTCAATCAGCACAAGTCATGTCGCTTCAACGCTCATTCTGGAGCAGACTACCTCAAGAATAATTTGAAGCCAATTACCCCAAGGGTCAGTTAATCAAGGTCAAAAACCCTTTCCTGACTAAAATTTGCAACAAACCATCTCGATATCATCTCATGGTATATTTGCGTCCGAATTCCTTTCATGACTTGGAGTTTTGGAACAAGCCATCTCGAGTTCGTCTCATGGTATGATTGCTTCCGATTTCCGTTCAAGGAAAATTCCTTCATAGACCCAAACTGGGGCAAGTTGAACAACATTGGGGCAGTTACTCAAGCAAGTTTATTCTTGTCAGCAAAAGTTGAGTGTCGGGGAATTATGCCATCACCCCACCAAATAACCTTAACCTCCTGAAAGAGCCTCTCTGTCATTGGGTTTCACCCCCACGGCCTGGACCTGATACCTGCCAGAGCTTTGTAACTGAAACAAATCCTTCAAAGTCCAGTTCTCGTCTGGCAAATCATTCTAAAATCCAATCCATTTGGCAACTACCAAAGTCCACCCCGCTGGCACCCTCATGAAACTAAGGTCCAACTTCGTTTGGCAACTACCAAAGTCCAAACCATTTGGCAACTACCAAATCCAATCCCTGGTGATGTCCCCGACAGGATTTTATCCCCTGCATACCTGATCATGTGCCTTGTCATAAGCATACAACATCATATCATAATCATATCAAGCATTTGCACATCACTTGCATACGCATCTTGCATTCCCTAGCAGTTGCATTTTTAGTTGCATGTTTGTGCATCATAACACATAATATTGTTATCCCCACTAGCATTACGTGGCATAACGACATAGCAGGATCCAGGATCAGTTTGTAAGCATCTTGGCCAGTTCTCCATTGAAGTTGGCAGTATGGCTCTGAAAAGAGTTAATACCCCACGAGTTCAAGGAATTCTACTCCCTAGCAAGTCATTCTTCAACCATGCAGTTGATGATGATAATCCCCAGCAACTATTACTCTTATGGCTCCCCAAGCAGAGGTTCTCTTAAAAAGTTTCTTGAAGGCTTGCCCGGCAGAGTTTGCACAACATTGATCCTCCAATAGGAATTTTGGCTCAACTATTCCCCAACAAATTTTAGAGATACTGCTTTGGTATCATCGAAGAAACTTATTGGATAAGAGGCTGCTTCGACCACCCGAAGAATCTCACGTGTTTAGAGACACCACTTTGGTATCGCGAAGGACCTTAACGAATGAGGGACTGCTTCGACCACCCAAAGAGGTTCGTTTATACCACTTTGGTATCGCGAAGGACCTTAACGAATGAGGGACTGCTTCGACCACCCAAAGAGGCTCGTTTATACCACTTTGGTATCGTGAAGGACCTTAACAAATGAGGGACTGCTTCGACCACCCAAAGAGGTTCGTTCATACCGCTTTGGTATCGCGAAGGACCTTAACGAATGAAGGACTGCTTCGACCACCCAAAGAGGTTCGTTTATACCACTTTGGTATCGCGAAGGACCTTAACGAATGAGGGACTGCTTCGACCACCCAAAGAGGTTCGTTTATACCACTTTGGTATTGCAAAGGACCTTAACGAATGAGGGACTGCTTTGACCACCCAAAGAGGCTTGTTTATACCGCTTTGGTATCATCGAAGGACCTTAACGAATGAGGGGCCGCTTCGACCACCCAAAGAGGCTTTTTTATACCACTTTGGTATCATCGGAGGACCTTAACGAATGAGGGACTGCTTCGACCACCCAAAGAGGCTTGTTTATACCGCTTTGGTATCATCGAAGGACCTTAACGAATGAGGGGCCGCTTCGACCACCCAAAGAGGCTTGTTTATACCGCTTTGGTATCATCGAAGGACCTTAACAAATGAGGGGCCACTTCGACCACCCAAAGAGGCTTGTTTATACCACTTTGGTATCACGAAGGACCTTAACGAATGAGGGACTGCTTCGACCACCCAAAGAGGTTCGTTTATACCACTTTGGTATCGCGAAGGACCTTAACGAATGAGGGACTACTTCGACCACCCAAAGAGGCTTGTTTATACCGCTTTGGTATCACCGAAGGACCTTAACGAATGAGGGACTGCTTCGACCACCCAAAGAGGCTTGTTTATACCGCTTTGGTATCATCGAAGGACCTTAACGAATGAGGGGCCGCTTCGACCACCCAAAGAGGCTTGTTTATACCACTTTGGTATCATCGGAGGACCTTAACGAATGAGGGACTGCTTCGACCACCCAAAGAGGCTTTTTTATACCGCTTTGGTATCATCGAAGGACCTTAACGAATGAGGGACTGCTTCGACCACCCAAAGAGGCTTGTTTATACCGCTTTGGTATCATCGAAGGACCTTAACGAATGAGGGGCCGCTTCGACCACCCAAAGAGGCTTGTTTATACCACTTTGGTATCATCGGAGGACCTTAACGAATGAGGGGCCGCTTCGACCACCCAAGGAGGATCGTTTATACCGTTTTGGTATCATCGAAGGACCTTAACGAATGAGGGGCCGCTTCGACCACCCAAAGAGGCTTGTTTATACCGATCTGGTATCGCGAAGGACCTTATTAGATGAGGGACTGCTTCGACCACCCAGAGAATATCAGGTTATCTTGTTCATCCTATTAACCCATTCATGGTACTTTTCACTTCTCTACCGGAAAAATTTTGGGGTCTTTTTGTATCTAATTGACTTCCACCTTAAAATTAACGCCATGCGGTAGTTCATTCGCTCAGGTTAAAGGCAATTAGATAGGGGCATCTGTCATACCCCAAATTTGTCCTACTTTGGTATTTAATAAATGTCTTACTGCCACATGACTTCTGGCCATGACCCTCTAAGGTTTCGTTATAAAGATTTTGTGTATACTCATTGTGGTGATAAATCCGTGGTAATTTATGCTGAATTATTGTGGGAGGAGCGCGCCTCCAGCCCCTTGTACCCAAACTCGTGTATGTCCTCTTCTCACAATCAGACAGACATGATATGATCAATAACATAAAGTACATGATTGGATCTATCTTACCACACAGTTTCAGGAAATTTACACCCCATTTCAAAGCTGCTTTAAAGATTGTTTAAGCCTCAATACAAGTTGCCATGGTCTGTACTTAATTCAAGCTAATTCAAAGATACTTCACATGATGCTTATGGACACGGTCGATTTAGCCTCAGGCTTTGTTCGAATCGATTGCAAGCGTCAGGCTATGTTGGGATACTAAATCAGTTTGTGACAAACTTAGATTTAGCTTGTCCATTTCAAGTCATAGTTGAATTAGAATTTAGATGCAATGAGTTCAGAAGATATTTCGATTCATCTCAAAGGCTTACGGTATAATGCGTTTGAGGAACGGATCGCCCATATTATACAGATCAATTAGCTTGCTTTAAGGCCAATCTTGTCGGTATAGAAAAGATTAGAAGAATGTTTATCTAAAATGCCCAAGTGGTGATTGATTTTGTTTTATGGCATAATATTTATCTACAAGTTATGCTTGTAGTTTGTTTAAGATTTCAAGCTATATCTAGCCTCAAGATCAATTGTTGGAAATTTGGATTGTACCTTTTGACTTCAAGGCGTGATCAAAATTAAGCCAACTTAAGTTCATTTTGTTCAAAACGGGGCCTTGGATAGGGTCGTTCCAAGCACGTTTCAAGACAAAGACATTTGGTACAAAAGTTCAATCTGAAAATGTGAAGTTGATTTGTTTCCATGGGAACTCAACCACAAAGAGAAATCAAAGCTTATTATTCAAACTGCAAATTTCTAAGCTACTGCACTCACTTGATTTTATTTATAATTATAAAGCAAGGACTAAGATACAAGTTACAAGATTCTACACGGTCAAATCATAAAACCGTGACTCAATTCATGCTACAGTTATACCATTTCAAAAGTTCATGCTATCACCCATGCTATAAGGTTGCAAAAAGTCTAAAGAAAATTCAAATGTCATGAACATTTTTCTTAAAGCTAAGTCTAAGACAACTCTTTCAAAGTACATTACGGCCTGTGCTACAGCATGTTCCTAGATCTCATCAAATTGCCCCAAGTCTTGTGCCAATCTGTAATTAGTTCGGGCTGCCGTCATTATCGACTCTTCATCAAAGTAAGCTTCCTATGGCTACTTTTCCTTTGAATTGAACACAAGTTGCGGTGAGTCGCATGAATCTGTTCTAGCTTAAATTCGCGAAGATCGCAATGCTGCAGCAATGTACGAGATCGGAAAAAATGGACTTAACAGACATTTTCAAATGCATCACCTCAAGGTTATACAACTGAGTTTAATGCCGCAAGTCAATGAGCAGCTTTTTAATCCCTTTATCTTCATGTGCTTTCTTTGATTCCTTGCTTCATCCGTTCTTCGAGTTCTCGTGCTAGTCACACCTGAGATAGAGTGGATCAAAAGATAATTCAGGCTCGGTAAATCACTCGACAAAATTGAAGTTCATTAAACACATAGAAAGAATAGAAGAGATGAGATGAATGCTGGCAATAATAGCAGACTCTCCATCAAGTTCACAATAAATTCAAATACACAAGGTGATAAAAGGTGAGAGTTATCCTTGGCATCAGTAGGAGGTGTGTAGTTTACAAGGCACTGGAATAATGAGTACCTGCAAAAACCAGATACAGCAGCAAAACAATCACAACATGCTACAGGATGTTCACAAATTGGTTGAGCACGTTTGGAATGTTGGCAGAAACATCATTATGGAGCCTGGTCCATATTACCTCTTCAACGCCATGATTCGCGACAAATAAATTTTCTATGAAACCGATCGTCAACACAATCCCTCAAAACCAACAGTATCTTCTTCATTCGCTGCTCCCACCGTAACTAGCTCTTACATATTCTCCACCCTTCAAGTTTCCCTGCTGAATATGTACAAAATGAAGACACGGGTTAGTTCAAGCCTTGCAATTAATTTTCAAAGCATCACACTAATTCCAGTTACATAGGTCATATGGAAAAATACATGGATAGAGATCATACCATACAATGTTGATTAGAATGATTTAGTGTACAAGATGGCGAGTTGTTATCCCCGGTGTTACAGCAAAATTCTGACATGATATTGCTACTCGTCAACATGGCTGTTGTGGCGAGTTTACCCCGGCAGCGGAACAAAAGTCCAAATTGAATTCTTCAGTTCCAACATCCATCACCAATCAGGTTTCATTTAGTCACTCACATGTTGATCTAGTTTCAGTTAAATGCGGTAATTGTAGTGCATTTCCTCTTTTCTATTCATCCGTGAGAAAGACCCAGTGCAGTCAATGTTACTCCAAAGCATTTTGTGAATGGTCTTGCTACATCTCACGAATACAAAGACGATAAGACCAATGATTTATCCATTAACAAGACAAATGGTTAGGCTATGGCTGATCTTACTTCTATCGACCCACAAAATAGTCTGAACTCATCACCTTTTCAGACTTCTGAAAATTTCAAAGATGAGAAAGATGAGAATCAGACAGCTTACCTAGCTCTAGAAAGATTTAGAAGCCGCTGGTTAGGGGGCTGGGCATGTCAGATTCATCTTCATTGAACCAGAACGATGTAAAATGTATTCCGAAGTTTCTTGTCAGGCAGACAAGCTTTCTTACAGAATCTGTAGACATTGTTCCAAATGAGCGCTTACCTGTGCTGAAACATGATCCCAAGATATTGCATTCTCAAGAGATGCTCTTGGCAGTAATTCTCCTAGTAAGGTAAGCAGCAACATTTTGATGTTAATTCTAGAATGAAGATTGATGTCGCTGCTGCTGTTGAGATTGCGCAACAACCTTCTGGTGTTTTGTCTGAATATGATAGGAACGAGCTTTCGTTATATTCATCTGATGAAGTTGGTTTTTAAGACAGAGTCCTAGGTTCTAATGTTGTAACTCCCAGAAACATGAACTCAGAAATAGCTCCGAGACAAAGCATTCCTTCAAAGCCATCTTTTGAGAATCAACGCTCAAGGTTTAGTTCTCCTTGTGTTCGTGCAAAGGAGCATGAAAATTTTACAGTCTCCGTTACTCATGCAAAAGCTCCAGAGCAGAATTCGGGGAATCAAAGTAAAGACGATGGAGAATTTGAAACGAGTAGCACATTCGGTGGAACAACTTTCAAGAAAGGTTTTGAATCGCCTTCTGCATAGAAATCTCTTTGGTTCAGGAATACTTTCCTCTGTAGCCCAAACACTGAAATTACAATGGAGGATCTTGGATTTTTCGAAAGCTCGGGAGGTGATAAAGGCTACGACGTTATCGTTTTGTTAAAGGAAGTTGGTGCCCAATCTTGCTGGAGCATTGCATGGACTCAGTTCAGTCATACCAAGGTGAAGAAGGTACATGAAAAATTAGTGCAAAACACGAAAAGATTAGCAAATTTCACAGTATAAAGATTGGTCATAAGAAAAGTTTGAAAGAGCAGAATAGCAGCAGAAATACACTACCTGATATGCCGCAAAATGCCAGCTTATTTCCATCTCGTAATTTTTTGAAGATTCTCCCACACCACCATATCAAGGTCCTACATAAAACACGCAATTGGCACAATCATTTTAGCACACCGAAGTTCAACTTAATTCGCAAGATTCAAATTCCCAAAATGTGAAAATTATAGGGTATATGATTAAGAGGATCAAAATAACTACATACTTCTGTTAGCAAGCCTGTACCTAATAGAGTGAACTTCAGTCCCGCCAGGATCTTGCTCCAAGGTCGTCGTCATCATCATTTTCGTTCTCCAATTTCCTTCATCTCCCTGAGTGTCACAAAAAAAATCAGACCAAAACAAGCAAAAGTCATTTAAATGACTAAGATTGCAACACAATACCTTCATAGCTAACTGCCTCATCACCGTGCAAACACACCTAACAAACTTTCCACCGCTGTTCTGATACTCTTCAAATCACTAAACAACATTGAGAGCTACCCGTAAAACTTCTTGACCCTCTTCACCATTTTTACCTTGCCAAACATTAAGGACCAGCAAGGGTTACAACCTGCAATGACTACTCAACATTAGCGACATATGAAGAAGAAAGAGCATGACAGTTATAACAAAATATTGCAATGAGTAAAAAATAATAATAAGAGGCAATATGAGGTGATTCGGCTAGAGTCAAGAGTAAGATACATCATTAATCATGACAGTAAAAATACCATGCTTACACAGTGAAAACTCAGGTTAAAAGATCAAGATACTTTTAAAAACACTACAGACAAAAACACAGGGTGAGTCACTCTCGATGGTCCCCACCAAAATCTCAGCAAAACTTTCTTCCTAACGGTTTGAGGATTGTACAGATTATGCTCACACACTTGAGAGCATATTCCTCCCAAAAATCCCTAAGTTCACACGCACCAAAACCCTAAAAGCCTCCTATAAAATAGAACCAATCATTAGCTCAAAAGGAGGAAGAAAAAACCCTAAGGTTACCCTGCTGAAATCCATCCTCAACCTATTCTACAGCTCTATGTTTTCAAACCTTCACAGTGCTCACATCAGAGCTCTGTGTAAGGCGAGCTAGCTCCAAATTCATTTTAACGGCACACGATAGTTTCAGTGAAAGCATGGAAAAATATGAAAAAGGAGTAGAAGATTGAGAGGATACCCGCAAGCTCACTTCAGCGTCGCCAGAAGATACATCGCCGGAGTCGCCCCAACCAGGTATTTTCTTCGCCCTTTTGTTGACTTCGTGATTTCGCTAAACTATTTTTTTTCATTAAATTGAACATCAATTGTGTACCCACTGCATTCATCACTCTGGATTCTTCCTCGTTTTGGCACGGGTTAGATTTTATTTTGATTTGGGAATAGGGTTCAGGACGTGAGAGATTTCAGGGAGAGAGAGGAGAGAGAGAGAGAGAGAGAGAGAGAGAGAGAGAGAGAGAGAGACTCATTTTAAGTGTTTGGAGAGGAAGAATATAGTGAGGTGAGAGAAGACAAACATATGAGTTGAGGAATATTTTCTTGTTTGTATAGAGAAAAGAGAGAGATAGTGAGGCGTAGGGATTTAGAGAGGGTGGGTTAGAAGAACGTTATTGATTTTTCTTTCCCATTAATTACTAGACTGATCCTTTATTATTATTAGGGATTTAGTATTCAATTGACCGTTACTTTCCCTTCCCATTATGATAATGATGAACATTGATTGATTCATCTTCTCAATAAATGCGGTATGCCTTGGAATTCGTCTGGCCCGCCACCTGCCTTGGGGAAAGGCTCGAGGGAATTCGCCTTTGTCCCTTTGTATATTTCCTGATATTACTACTTTCTTCATAATTGGTGGATTAATGCAATACACGTGTTCGCGTAGGGGAAGAGGTTTTATCCTCATGGTTCCCCTTTCTATTAGGTTTTTTTTAGAATCATGTGTGTTGGGAGCTTTGGGCCCAATCCGAATGGTTAGAAGTGTGGCTATCTTGGGCCATTTTTTTTGGCCCTCTTGCAGTCTCTTTTGCTAAGAATACTTCCCTCATTCCATATGCACCCGTAATCTATCTTGGTTTAATTGATCTTATTTTAGGGATTAAGTAAGTTAATAATTATTATCTTTGTTTCAACCCATAGTGTTAGGGCATAATATTGCTTTTAAAAAAATGATTTCTAAATTAAATTAACAGAAAATTACTTATCCCATTAATTAATAATAATTAACTATAATTAACCCTCAAAATGTTATCTTTATATTTAAAATCATTTTTTTAATAAATTAAACCATTTTCCTCTTAAATGAATTTTTTATGAAAGTGGTGAATCCTTGGGGGTCTAGCACTCCTTGGGTCCTTAAGCGACCGCTCTCGAGGTGCACGCCTTGAGTTGTGGTTGTTTCGTCTTTCATCTTTAAACTACCCAACCTTGTTTAAACCTTTCAAAGTAGGTAAACCCTAATTCAAACAATAGGCCTACCCTATTTTAACCCACCTACGTCAAATCCAAATTATTTTCTTAAATTAAATTATGAAAGTATCAAGTTCTTGGAGTCGCGCATTCCTCGAACTCGAGAATGACCACTATTGAGGCGTACGCCTTGAGTAGCGCGTCGTTCAAACTTTCGTTCCTAAAATATTTCTCGTAATTATTTGGACAAGTATATTCACTGTCCAACAAACACATTTTATAATTAAGAGAACGAAAAAGGTATCGTCGGGATCTAGCATTCCAATGATATCCCGACTAATTGGTTACGAGGCCGACGTCTCGTTTATCGAGTAGTCGTCATTCCTCCCAAATTTTCAACCCATTTAACCTCGTTCCCCACTTCCGTGTGATCGAGCATAAACCCTCGTATGTCTCTAAACCATACGTCAAATCCAAACTATTTTCTTAATTACAATTACGAAAGAATGGAGTTCTTGGAGTCTCGCATTCCTTGAATTCTTGAGTAACCACTCTTGGGGCGTACGCTTTAGGTTGTGGATTACTCGACCTTTCGTTTATAAAATACATGCCTTAACTACTTTGACAAATGCCACCATTGTCCATTCAAATACACTTTCATTAATTGAATGAAAAAAGGTGTTGTTGGGATTTAACATTCCAATAATACCCCGATTAATTGATTGCAAGGCCGACGTCTCGTTTATCGAGTAGTCGTCATTCTCTCTTCAAATATTCAATCCAACTCTCTTCTCTCGCCCTCGTGCGATTGAAACTTTCTCAAACATATTTCATAATTAGTCGAATGAAAAAGGTGTCGTTGGAATCTAGCATTCCAATAATGCCCCGATTAATTGATTACGAGACCGACGTCTCGTTTATCAAAGAGTCGTCATTCTCCGTCAAATTACCTAACCAAACTCCTCTTTCTCGCCCCGTGCGATCGAAATCGTAAACTTATTCAAATATATCCTCTAACCAAAACATCCAATACGATAAACCTAATCCCTCGCCCTTGCGCGATCCCTACAACTCAAACAACTCTTCTCAAAGAACATTGTTTAGTCCTTTCTTCCGCGCATAACAAACTCGTGCTTCAGCCTCCCCTAGTGAGCAGACAAGCCAACGTTTAGCAGTTAGAATGTGACCTAAACACTCGTTCGTCAAACACAAACCCTTTACCCGTAGTTGGCCGAACTACGGCTGCTCTGATTCTTCATTCTCTTCTAAATGTAAGATACGTAGGCACAAGATTGCGATGATCTTGGCGAGCACAATCCCCCTTTTCATCCATAGTCCCACGAACTACGAATGCTCTGATTTTCCACTTCTTATAAGTGAAGATACGTAGGCACAAGGGCCCCAATCCTTGGCGAGCACCCTATCTTAAAACCACCATTCCCCCTATAGGAGAAACCTTAGAAGAAAACAAACAAGCGTAGTTAACTTTACTCTCGAATCGAATCAAGAGGTTCCCGTTGAGTACAACGGACGTAGAGGGTGCTAATACCTTCCCTCTGCGTAACCGACTCCCGAACTTAGAATATTGGTTGCGATGACCATGTTCTTATCTCCTTAAAGGTTTTATCGATATTTTCCTATTCCATCCTTGGAATGAATAAAGTTCGGTGGCGACTCTGTTCGAACGTATTTTCCGCGTCCATCGCGAGGATCGTATTTTTCGAGGTACGACAGTAACACGAGATCGTGATTTCTTTTATACATAACTCCATCAGGATTGAGATAGAAATTTCCATACAGCCTCCTCAGAGTCTTCTTATCCTGGGTTGACGCTCCCACAAGATACTCCTTAGTCATAAGGAAGGTCTGAATATCATGGAACCATAACTTGCTATCGGAGGCTTCCTCAATTGCAAAAATGAATGCAGGTCTGTCAAGACGGGAAATGATAATTCTGGGAGCTTCATTCCAAAAATTGACTTTATACATTGAAGCCAACGTGGCTAAGGCATCAGCCATCTGATTTTCTGCTCTAGGCACATGATGGAGTTCCACTCGATCAAAGAAAGGAAGCAGCCTTCTGGCATAATTCATGTAAGGGACCAAATTCGACTGACGAGTCTCCCACTCCTCTTTTATTTGGTTAACAACGAGTGCCGAGTCACCGTATACATCCAGGTTCTTGATTCTCAAGTCAATGGCTTCTTCTAAACCCATGATGCATGCCTCGTATTCTGCTTCATTGTTGGTGACCGGAAAAGTCAATCTGGCAGTGAACGGGATGTGGGATCCCTGGGGAGTCGTAATGATTGCCCCAATACCACTTCCATATGAATTAACTGCACCGTAGAATATCAATTTCCACTGGGACTTCCTATCTGGCCCTTCATCTGGAAATGGTTCATCATAATCTTTTACTTTGAGAAACATGATATCCTCGTCAGAGAATTCAAACTTCATCGGTTGATAATCTTTGATAGGCTGTTCGGCAAGGTACTCAGACAAAACACTTCCCTTAATGGCTTTCTGGGAAACGTATTGAATATCATACTCCGTCAGTACCATTTGCCAGCGGGAGATTCTGCCTGATAGAGCCTGCTTTTCGAAGATGTACTTGATCGGATCCATCTTCGAAATTAACATGGTCGTGTGATTGAGCATATACTGTCGTAAATGTTTGGCAGCCCACGCGAGTGCGCAACACGTTTTTTCCAGCATTGAGTAACGAGACTCACAATCTGTGAACTTTTTACTCAAGTAATATATGGCATGCTTCTTTCTGCCAGTCTCGTCGTGTTGACCGAGAACGCAACCCATGCTATTCTCAAGAACTGTCAAGTACATGATTAAGGGTCTTCCGACCACTGGGGGAATCAAAATCGGAGGTTCCTGTAGATACTGTTTTATTTTATCGAATGCCTTCTGGCAATCCTCGTTCCAGATAATCGCCTGATATTTTTTCAATAGCTTGAACATCGGTTCACATGTGGTCATGAGTTGAGATATAAACCGTGTGATGTAGTTTATTCTCCCCAGGAAGCCACAAACTTGTTTTTCAGTCTTTGGCGCTGGCATATCTTGTATTGCTTTTATCTTCGCAGGATCAACCTCGATGCCTTTTTCACTCACAATAAACCCCAGTAGTTTTCCGGATCGTACTCTGAAAGTAAATTTATTAGGATTCAGCCTCAACCTGAACTTCCTAAGCCTCTCAAATAGCTTCAGCAAATTGACCAGATGTCCCTCCTCCGTTTAGGACTTCGCAATCATGTCATCAACATAGACTTCAATCTCATGGTGAATCATGTCATGAAACAAAGTGACAATCGCCCGCTGGTAAGTTGCCCCTGCGTTCTTCAGACCGAAAGGTATTACCTTGTAGCAGAACGTTCCCCATGGTGTAATGAACGTGGTTTTCTCCATGTCTTCCGGCGCCATTTTGATCTGATTATTGCCGGAGAAGCCATCCATGAACGAAAACACGGAAAATTGAGCAGTATTATCCACCAATACGTCAATATGAGGGAGCGGGAAGTCATCTTTAGGGCTCGCCTTATTCAAATCCCGATAATCAACACACATCCGCACCTTACCATCCTTCTTTGGTACAGGTACTATGTTGGCGGCCCACAGAGGGTAAGTGGTCACGGCCAAGAACCCAGCGTCCAACTGCTTTTGGACCTAACTGCTTTTGGACCTCTTGTTTAATTTTGACGGCCATGTCTGGTCGTGTCCTTCTAAGCTTCCGCTTAACTGGAGGACAATCTTCTCGCAGTGGTAGATGGTGAACCACTATGTCAGTGTCGAGCCCAGGCATATCTTCATACGACCAAGCAAAGATGTCACTATACTCTCGAAGCATCTCGACCAATCTTTTCTTGACATCGCTCTGCAATGTAGCCCCTATCCTGACATTTCTGACAAGTTCCTCAGAACCCAGATTAATAATCTCAATCTCTTCCTCGTGAGGCAGAATGATCTTATCTTCTTGTTTCAACAATCGAGCCAACTCTTTTGGAAGGTCTTCATCCTCATTGATCTCTTCTTCAGCTTGATATATCAGGCAATCAAAGTCGAAGTGAGTCATAGAAGGTTCAGGGTCGATGTCATATGTAGTGTGAATCCTGCAATAACAAGGGTTAAGCTTAAAAAGAGGATATGCAGGTTAGTACAAACCGTATTGCCATTTCATTGTTTTTCAAAACAAAAATAAAACAGGAATAACAGAGATCATAAAATTTGAATGCAAAGAAAACGCCCTTTGATTTATTGATAATATGTACATGCATAAGCAATCAAGGCCCTGACAATAAAACCGTTATGCCCTGGGTAGAGCATAAGGTTGTACAATAATTGGAAAAGGCAAAGCATTACTCTTTACGTGTCACTTGGATGACATCCTGGACGGACCAGTTGCTGAGGCTCTGGCCTGGCTTGCACGGCTGAATCCAGGAGTCCAGGTTACAATCACTATCCTCGTCGTCTTCAGACACAACATTGACATTCTCAAATATCACCCCACCTTTTGTGAACTGAATCGGCCCCTTGATGCTCGGTGAACCGTGAAAGGACGAAGCAGCAACAGAAGGAGAATACCCTAACCCAAACCTATCCTGCTTATTAGGGATTTCCAGAACTTGCCCCTAGCCCGGGGCAGAACCAGCTTGAACCACAACCTGAGCTTCCTTGAAGGAAGAGAGATTCATCTCAGGTTTTTCGATCATCGTCGGAATCACATCCTTGACTTTAACGGCCTCAAACGCCTGGCACAAAGTTTCGTGGATTTCACCATCCACCTCAACATATTTAAAGGATGACAAATGGCTCACCATTATGTCCTCTTCTCCACAGACGATCACGATGCTACCACCCACAACATACTTCAGTTTCTGGTGCAATGTGGAAGTTACTGCGCCCGCATAATGGATCTAAGGCCGACCTAATAGACAGCTATAGGCAGGCATGATATCCATGATATAGAAAACCGCGTCAAAGGTTTCTGGCCCAACCTGAATGGGCAGAGTTACCTCTTCAAAGACGGTCCACTTAGTCCCATCGAAAGCTTTTACCACCAGATCACTGGGTGTACATATCAGCCCTCTCGTATCCAACCTCATCAGAGCTTTCTTAGGGAGAACGTTCAGAGATGATCCCGTGTCCACCAGCACATGGGACATGACCGTTCCTCGACATTCTATCGAGATATACAAGGCGCTATTGTGGTTCCTTCCCTTTGGTGTCAGCTCGAGGTCAGTAAACCCTAATCCATTCCCGACATTCACATGAGCAACTACTCCCTCTAGCTGGTTGACGGAGATCTCTTGCAGTACATATGCTGCATTCAGAACCTTCAGCAGGGCGTTACGGTATGCCTCGAAACACAACAACAGATTCAGAATAGAGATCTTAGACGTCGTCTGATGAAGATGATCAACTATCTTATAATCACTTTTCTTGATCAGTCTCATAAATTCTTCGGCGTCTTTCACAAGCAGGTCTTTTCCTACCTCCCGGGAGGTTTCCTCGACGACCTTACCTTTGCCTCTGTCATTCTTTTCGGCCTTGTTAGCTCTGTCAGCTACAGTCTCCGGCGGAGCAAACACTCTTCCACTACGCGTTATTCCCCCAGTCCCGACTAGGTTGTCAACAGATTTCCCGGATGGCTCTAACTCTAACTTATATCCGTTGTAGTAGACATCAGCCCCATAGTGCCATGGAACAACATTAGTGCTCTCAAACGGTATAGGCCCAGCCTTCGTTATGGTGATCGTAGGTGGCCTTGATGCAGAAATGGTAATTGTTTTACGTGGGATGGTAATGGTGGCAACCTTATCCTTCTGCTTCAGCATTTCTTCCCCTGATCTGTTCTCAGCTCTCCGACTAAACTGCAGAATTCCTTCGTTCATCAAGCTCTGGATCCCTGTTACCAACTGATCACAACCGTCTGAATGGTTCGCACAATCCATACACAACTTCCCACAGCCCGGTGTTGCACCCTAAAATTTGCTCAACCTGATTCATTTGGGTTTATGTTTCAATATCATTAGCATTTGCATATAGAGTCATGTACATAGCCTAACCATCTGCATAGCATAGCATAGCCAATCATCCAACAGGGGACCAATCATTATTCTCATCTCTATGAGCCTATCAAGAGGCTATTATTCTAATTCAATCTCATTCAAGTCATCAGAAAGAATTTGAAAGCTAAAGAGGTCAATAGATCAAGCAGTGCATCTATCTCCTATCTGAGGGTATCTGGGGATCATCAAAGAAATTGTGAGCTGTGGATTGAGCATGGAGAGTATGTGGACATCATAGAAAGTCATTTGAAGAAGGAGACAAGTCCTTGGTGTGATCACAAGTATTGCAGTTGAAGACAGTCAACTAGGGTTTCATCTGGGTCAACCCTGGGTCAACTCTAGGTCAATTGACTGATTGAAGGGGATTAAGGGCTATTGGAGAGATGTGGGGTTCATCATTTGACATGTAAATAAGGATATGTTGTTGTGCTAAGAAGAAATCAAGAGAAATCAAGGAGAAGAGGAGTTTCTAAATTAGGGTTTCTGTGTAAAATCCCCTAGTTTAGGTCAAATTTCCAAGCAAGATAAGTCAAAATGCAAGCTTAAAATGGATCCTTGGCCAACATGAAACTTGTAGAGGATCTCAAGACCTTTAATTTTAGTGGTGGAAGACATCAAGGAGATTTATATAACTCAAGTTATGGTCCTTGCAAGTTGCATGTCATCTGAGGTATCTGAAATTTTGTCTGTGAAAGTGACTTGTCTTCCAAGCAATTATTACCCCTCAAGGAAATTTCAAATGAATTTATGGTCAACATAATAATTGTTCCTCATTGTCTTAGATTTCTATAATGTTATGGTATGCATTCATATGATTTGTGGAACTCTACTTATGGTCTTGGCAAGCAAAGGGTATTTTGGTCATCTGGTGATTACAGGTCATTCTTAGCCTATGCCTAAAACTCATACAAGGAAGCCTCAAATGAAAAACTTCACAACATCAAAGTTGCTCAAAATGCCATTTTAAGTCTATAAAAGAAGTCATGGAAGTTTGGAAATGCATGGAATGAGACTTGACCAAAGTTGGTGGAAAATGACCTAAAAAAGGCATATAAGTTGAAAAAGTTGAAATAAAAAATTGGTTTGAGAGATCTACAAATCCAAAATGGGTCATCCAATATACCAAATTGATTCCAAACATCATTTTAGAGACATTGGTTCAGCCACGTTTTTGAGTTAGGAGTAAAAAATTGGACTTGCTTTGTATTTTTGTTGCTTGCATAATAAGGCAAGTAGAGAAAACTTGGCATAAGTAACTTTTCAAGGCAAGGAACTTGGTTTTTTCACACATACCATGACAATAACTCATAAGAGGAGATTTTGACACAAATATGAAAGGAAATGCCTGAGATGGATCAAAGTATCATTAAGGGAGAACTTCCATAACTTTTCATCACTTTCTAGAATCATCTAAGATCATTCTACAACCTTATAGATCAGGCCATCATCATCTATATAAACACAAGAGTGGCTCCAAAATGTGGTTGGTGATTCATTTGGAAAGAATACATAGTTTCCTTCCATCTTTCCAATTTTGCAAATTGCTCTCAATCTCTCACAAAATCCCATCAATTCACAAAGTTTTTGATCCTAATCTACCCTACAATCATCCTAGAACCAAAATTCATCAAGATCTGGCTGAGTTGAGTCCATTATCGTGTGCTGTAATTTTCACCATCAAAAGTGCAAAAGGATTTCAAGCACCATATTCAGGGCGTTGGATCGAAGGTGATTGCATACAGTAGCAAGGACCAAGAGTGTTGATCAAGATCAGAGCATTGGTGGCTGTTGATTCAAGAAGTTTGCATCTGTTTTCAAGAATTTGCACCAGGTACGTTTTCTTTCGAATTGGATAGAATAGTGATCATGGCATAGTATTGTTAGTATATTAGAGACCTAGGTAGTTAGAGGATGAATCCTGGAAAGTTTGGCATTGATTGGTGAAGATTTTCATGCATGCACAAAAAAGGTTTTGATCCGGAACTTGATGAATAGAGTGTGATAATTAGTGTGGATTAGTTTAGAGTGATCATGGAAGTATAGAGTTGGTTCTGTTAGCAAGAATTTGAAGTTTGGTGAGGGTGAATTTTGAGTGTCCATGGAGGTTGTATACCATCGGGTCTGGCATTTGATTAAGCTTCAGCAAAAACTAGGGGTGCAGTTGTCTTCTACGTGAACTCTGGGTTAATTTTGGTGTTTATATCACGGCCTATCATGGAGAGACGAGGGAGATAAGATGGCTGGAATATGGCTGTGTCGAGCTCGTGTGCAGGGTTTATTCTGCAAACCCTAGAGTTGATTGAGGAAGACGATCCAATGGCCGTCCGATCATGCCAATTATTTGACTTTCTCACCTCATCCAATGGCTGGCATTTGAAGTTGAAACAGAGGGGAAAAAAACCAAGTGGAACGCAGCGTTTCACTTATTAAAACGCATGGGCTTTGGATCCAGATTAATATCCCCACCCCCTTTCATATAGGCCCAATGGAATACACATGGTTTTGTTGCTTTCCGCACCGCGAACTTATTTCTTTTTTTTCTATTTTTCAATTCGTTTTCTGATGCTTCGTGGGCCTTGCCATAATGATATTCGCACCTCCCATTTTATGGCCCAGCTGAGATTTGAATTAGGCGTGTATGCTATTCAGACCCCCTCTTTTTTTTTATTTCATATTTTGTGTTTTTTATTTTCTTTTATATTTCCTCATCTTTAAAAAATCATAAAAAATGGGAAATTTGATATTTTTAATTCCTTCTTTTTGTGGTAGGTCAGTAATTCTGTCTAGAAAAATATGAAAAAATAAAAATGGCATTTTATTTTGTTTTTCATGCATTTTTCTTGTAAATAGCATTTTATTAAGTTTAGTTTGATACTTAAATTTGTTGATTTTTGTTCTAATAGTTCCCTTTAGCTTTAGAGCTCATTCTTTTTAGGTTGATTAGTTTAGGACTTTAACTTGAATATAGGATTTAGTTCATATTTTTAGAAATTAATTTTAGGAGATTTGTTTAGGTGTGAATAACATGAACAAAATTAGGGTTTAGGTGACATCATATGTGAATAAGTTCATTTCCCTTAGGAGTTAGAAATTGAATCTTTGGGGTATGGGACTATAGGGATTAGGGGTAGTTATTAGATCCCTTAGAAAATATTAGGATTCCCCTACTGCTATTAATACTATCTGTATTTGCTTGACTGGTGTGGTGTGCCCTCTCTGGGGATTATTACTTGTCTGTGTGGGTATTGGGTTTGCTTGGGGATTGGGAGAGCTGAAGACCTGAGATGATGAAGATCAGAGAATAAAGACCAACTTCCAGAGTGGATGAGGAGTATCTCTTGCTGGTAGCTGTTGAAGTCTATAGGATCTAGGAGTTAGGTAGAGCCCTAGAGTAGAAAGCTTGATTCTCAAACATGGAAGGTCTTGATTGCCTCCATTCTTCTCTGTGATGCAGAGTCTCTCTAAGACACTCACCCCCTTCCTTTGGAAGGCTTGGTGCTAATGTCTAAGGGATAGAACTCTTGAGAGAAAATATCTTATGTGTTGATAGCAGTCTGTTCGCCACCCTTGGTGGTCAACTAATTGCTTAACACCCAATTCACTCTTGTGATTGATTCCTCAGCTTGGAGGTTAGGACTTGAAGAAAAGACATTGTAGACTAAAGACTGATAATCAGAGACCTTGCTTGAAGGCTGTGGAGATGGAGATTGATGCTTGCTGAAGCTTGTAGCTGTTTGGAGATAACTTGAAGATAGGTGTTGATGCAGAGCTGTTGTGGCTGTTTATTTTTTATGTTTATTTCCTGATGTATTGTTTGGTTTTCCCGAACTGTATTGTTTGCTGTTAACCTGTTGGGTTGAAAGTGAATCCTGTTCACTTTTGCCTATTGTTTTCTAGGTTCGAGGTTGAGTGGGACTCCCTTGCCTCGCTTGTATTGTTGCATCCATGCATTTTACTGCTTTGCTGTATATATTGTTATTGTTTCTGTTTCTGTCTATTCCCTTAGGATCTCTGTTTCTCTCTGTGCAAGAGAGGAGCATGATAGACATTAGGTCTTAACCCATGCATGATAACATTAGGTTAGTTTGATTCCCTTCGCAACCGTAGGTTAGAGTTCCGTCTCTTCTTTCCCAAAACAAACAGAAAAACACAATAAAGATTTCAGATCCAATAAAAGACACTTCTTCCGTAAAAGAATGTGAACTCATCAAAACGTCAATTTTTGTCCGCTGGGGCTGTTAATCAGAGAAACCCTTTTTCAGAAGGAATAAAAACAATCAAAACAGACTTGTGTCATACGTGGCCCGAACTACGTTTGCTCTGATCTTTCATGCTGTATGAAAGTACGTAGGCATAGGATGCGATATCCTAGCGAGCAACCTTCCCCTCCTTTCCCGTAGGTAGGCGAACTACGTTGACTCTGATTTCTCGTTCCAGACGGGAATACGTAGGCATAAAGTGCGATACTTTGCCGAGTCATTTTCTTTTCTTTTAACCCTTAACCCTTAGCTTAGATAGAATAACAATCCATACCCGAAAACAAACGTGGATCCCGTCGAGTACGACGGACGTGAGGGGTGCTAATACCTTCCCCTTGCGTAACCGACTCCCGAACCCAGGTTTTGGTTGCGACGACCATACCTTTTCCCGTGTTGTGCGAGGTTTACTCTGAGTGTTTCCTTTCCCTCCCGTGGGATAAATAACGCACGGTGGCGATTCTTCTGTCAGCCGGCGCCGATTTTCGCAGTAGCGCCACCCGGGAAAATACCTTTCTTCATCAACTTGGCTTTAGCGAAACCAAGTGGTGTTTTCAGGTCTTTGATGTTAGTTAATAAGTTTGAATCTTCCTCTTCGATGATAGCGTTAACCCCATCTCCCCCGTGGTTAGGCATAGGGTTCTTCGTAACATTCGTAGCATTATCAGAAAAGTTGGTTATCTTGGCGTCAACCATATCTTGCACTTTGTGCTTAAATGCTTTACAGTTGTCAATCGAGTGGTCAGGTGCCCCCGAATGAAACTCACATCTCGCATTCGCATCGTAACCAGGTGGAGGTGTCCCTGTCAAGGGAGCCAAAGTTCTCTTCTGAACTAGTTGCAACTGAAGCAAAGTCTGCAAGAGCTGGGCATACGACATAGGTGGGGTTTCAAGATGACGACTTGACAATGGTGCTTTATTCTGGTACCTCCGGTACCCTTGCTGGTTATGTTGCTGCTGTTGCTGAGGTTGCTGGACAGCAGGAATAGTAATGCTAGCGACCTGCTGGCGCTGGCCTTTTCCTTTCCCCCGAGCATTAGACACTGAGTTTGTCTCACCTTCGCGTCTCTTACCACTGTAAGGCTTCTTTCCCCCTCCAACTGAGGGTACATCTACACCCTGAATCTTTCCGAGTTTGATGCCATTTTCCACATGTTCTCTAGTGATTATGAGGTCGAAGAAGCTTCTCGACATACCACTGACAATCTTCTCATAATAAACTCCTGGAAGAGTAGCTACGAACATCTTGACAAGTTCTCGCTCAACCATCGGTGGCTGAACTTTTGCTGCCAGCTCACGCCACCTCTGGGCGTACTCCTTAAATCCTTCGTTGTTCTTTTGAGACAAATTTTGTAGCTGAACTCGGTTGGGAGCCAGATCGTTGTTGTACTGATAGTGGCGTACGAATGCTTCAGCAAGGTCTTTCCAACTCTATACGCTCGTGGGCTTCAAACCCATATACCACTCCAGCGAGGGGCCTGACAGACTGTCTTGGAAGAAGTGCATCAGCAACTTCTCATCTTTAGAATGTGCAGACATCTTTCGATAATAGGACCTCAGATGGACACAGGGACAAGTAGTGCCCTTATAATTCTCGAAGTCGGGTACTTTAAACTTTGGAGGCACCTTGAGGTTTGAGATCAGCCCTAGCTTGGTCATATCAACGCCCATGGAATTCACGTTCTCAAGAATCCTCATCTTGTCTTCGAGCACTTTGAATCTTAAACAGGCTTCAGAATTCAGTTCGCCCTCGGCTCCTTTCATTGAGAATAAGTCCTCTTGACGATCCTACTGCCAAGGTTGATGGCGATTACCCTGAGCAAACCCAGCAGCATCAAGACCATACAGATTACCAGCACCAGCGTTCCCAGCATTAGCTGTTCCACCAGTATTTCCATTGCTCGTACCAACATTACCATTGGCCTCAAAGTTGCCATTTCCGGCTCCAGTCGTATTCCCATTAGCTCCAACATTAGTAACAATGTTACCATTGCCACTTCCGTTCCCTCCGGTAACAGGGACGTTAGCATGAGGGGTCTCAACAAGTGAAGGGTTTACAACATTCCCACCGTGTAGCACGCCGTTGCTGTCGACGCGTACAATCAAAGGTTGCACCAGAGTTCTGAGTTGATCCTGGCCATTAGCGACCACTTGCATGAGATCCATAAAACGATCCATCCTCTCCCTGAGCTCTTGAATGTCAGTCTGAACCTGTTCCATTACTCTGACTTGATTTTCTCTGGTAGAATACCAGTGAATCTGTCTGCGATCAATCCTGATAAAAAACCTACAAGCACAAAGGGTTAGAAAAACATTTCGAGGTGCTTGTTATGCAAATGATTCATGCAAATGCAAACGTGTGTCTGTGCCTTGGGAGAGATCCCCCCTGATTCTAGTTTCCAAGACAAATAAAGTCTAACATCCAATCATGGAAAGAAATCCTCATATATATCTAAAAAACCCGCGCGGGCAGCGTACAACTATAATCAAATACAACTGAAGCAACAAGTGTGACCCCAACCAAAAATCCTGGTGGTGGTCAGCATATCAATGCGTAAAAGATACAAAGAAATACAAAGAAATCAAGTGCGGCTATGGGCACGGAAATCCTCTAATAACTTCTTCGTAGTGGGATGATCAGGCTGGGTGAGCAGACCCCGGATCAGCAGATCCCTCTGTCTGATGGTATCCTGGAGATCCTTGGCAACGTCCTCACAAGCACCTTTCACAGAGCAGTCTTCCACTTTGCACCTCTTAGCATTAGCGCTGAGTTGACAATCCTGCAGGTTTGCCTTGGTTTCAACCAATCTGTACTGAACGTCTCGTCAACGTGATGCTTCAGCTTCTATCTTCTTGTCCTTGATCTCAATTTGGACCTCTAGCTTGGCTATTTGTTGCTTCAGCTTCTCCTCTCGCTCTTTGTGCTTGGTTAGGGTGTTGTTCCACAATTTGTCCGATTTGGATAACTTCAGATACACCATATCCAGGTCTTGCTTCTTAGTGGTCAACACACTGTGCACAACCTTCAGGTCTAATCCAAGACGTTCTCTAGAATCAATCTCCTTGGTCAAATTAGCGCCCAAGTGGTTTATCAATTATGTCTGCTTCTTGCAGGTGTATACGGCTTCGCTCTTCTCGCTCCGGAGTTGAGCAATCTCTTTCTCCAACTCTTTGTTTGCTTTTCGTGGCTCTTCTTTCTCCTGGAGCACCTGATTGAACTTCTGAATATCAACTGTGGTGGGTTCTTTGACCACGGGAGGATATAACGGTTCCACTGCAGGAAATGGCATCAAAAACTTGGCGGCTCTTTCTCGGATCCAGGCCACATATGGATCAAAGGCCATGTTATTGCTCTTTCCCAGCAAAACTTTTCCTTTTCTATGAATTTTTCTCCAAGCTTTCTCTACCTTAACCAAAGTGTCACCTTTAAGCAACCCTGTGAGATACAGAGATTCCTGTATCTTTTCTTCTTCAGGAGGGCCTCTTAGCGCATATCCAAATTGTCGTACCAGCAAAGAGGGATTGTAATTGATACACCTGTTCCTTCCAACCAGGGGGACTTTAGGAAAGCCACAACAACTATGCACAATCACTTTTCCTAGTAGATCTCTATCAAACCAGGTGAGATTGTCAGTAGACAAACGCATCAAACGTGCAGACCAGGGTGAAGTCTCAGCATAATCAATAAACGGGCCCGTTTTAGGAAGATGGTTGGCAAACCACTTATACAGCAAAGGAGCGCAACATGCCACATTCTTCCCCTTTCTGTTTTCATTCTTGCTGTGAACTGAATGATAAACGTCTCCGAGAAGAGTGGGCACTGGGTTCCCGGAAGAAAATTGTGTCAGGCATCCATACCTATGAAGTCCGGATGACTCAGGAATAACACGATTCCATAAATGCAAAGGGCTAAGATGGCATTGAACACAACTCAGCGTTGCACCCCAAATTTTGACCTCTTAGATCCTCATCATCATTGTAGTATTATATTTGCTTGATTAACTAACCTTACCCCATTTTCAGTTTATCTTTGTTAAGATGCAGATGAATTAGGGTTCCGTACCGTCAAAATCGAGGCTTCAATGGTTTGATCAATCAATGTTTTGGATTGATCCAACTTCAAACAAGATCAAGGATAATACGTTGGTTCAAGAATGAGTGCAATTTGAAGTGGTCACCCGGGGATTGAGAACAGTGCAATTTGAGATACCCGATTAGGGTTTCCGATCAGGAAAAGTCAACCGTAGTTTGACTTTTGTTTTAAAGAGTATTTCAATGATGGTATTTTGGTCCATTAAGTTCCTATGGCTTAGTAAAGTCCATCCAAAGAGTTTCATGTCCTTAGGATGTCCGGATCATCAACGGGCGACTCGGTAGGCACTGATCGGTCGAACGGTTGACCGAAAAGTCAACTCTTCAACAATAAGGAATTTGACTTCAAGATGTGAATCAAAAATGTTCCTTATGTAATATTACACCTCCCCATAAAATTTCATGACAATTGGATCAAGGGTTAAGAAGTAATTGCAAAAATCGGGAATTAGGGTTTCGAAAGGGGCAAAACCATAAGTCCTCAACCACACATCCAATTGAAGTGGTTCAAAGCTCATTGGAAATCTCTTGACAAATCCTAAAAAATCCTCAAAGTGGTCCATGATCAAAAAATGCATAGAATTGGAGTTATAGCAAAATTCATTTTTGAAGGGGAAATAACTTAGAAAAATTATAAGTTATTTAGCACTTGTAAGTGGTTTTTTCAGAACCTTTGAAGGGTTTTTCAACCTAGTTCCACCAATAATTTGGAAATTCCCAAAACATGAAAATTGTAGAGCTACTTAAGGGCTTTCTAAATTGTGGTAGAAATCCTCAATAGCATGTTTGAGCAGGAAGTTATGCACCATGAAAGTTAGGGCTGTCAACACTTGAAACCACAATCCAACACTTCCCAAAAATCAAATTTTCACAACGTGAGACATCCTCAACCCTTGGATCATGATCCAATATGATATTCAGATGTGTAGAGGAAAGGAAATGCAGAAAATGTAAGGTTTGGAGAGAGAGAGAGAGAGAGAGAGAGAGAGAGAGAGAGAGAGAGAGAGAGAGAGAGAGAGAGAGAGAGAGAGAGAGAGAGAGAGAGAGAGGCAAGTTGCAACTTGGTAATAAAATAATCAATTAGATGAAGAAGAAAGAGAAACTTTTGGTTGATTTGAGCAACTGCAGCCCCCTACACCCTAAGCTTACCTCAGTCACTTCATGTCTACCTCTCCACTTGATTTTCTGATCTTCTTTGGTCCATGGAACTGATGTATGGAGATCTTGGCAAGATATTTCAAAAACTTCACAAATCTCCCTCCAAAAGTGGAAAATAACCAAGGTTGCCCTCACTCTTGTTTGGATATAAATAGAGGCCTCTTCAATGAGTCTAGACACACCAGAGCAATCTCAAAAAACCATATCTCTCACTCTCCTCTCATTCCTCAAGAATTTCAAAAACACCAAAATCTCCATTTTTACCAAAAAATTGTCTTGAGCAAAACTCTGCTCAAGACCAGTTCCATCACTTCCAAACCTCTAAAAATCATCCACACAAACCCTAAATATAATATAGAAGGTGTCTATACCTTCAAACCCCTCAAAAATACCATTTTGCAAAAAGTCAACTTTCACACTAAGAAAGTTTGACCACCACACTCAAAACTTGCCAAATCTTTGTCTAGGTTGTTTTCTGCTGATCTAACCATCCACACACCTCACATATATCATATTACAACTGTCTAAAGTATTGAAAACCAACTGGAAATCACCTAACTTCAACTTTCTTGAAGTTTGGTTTCGTTGCTTCAAGAGGAAGTAAGCTTCATATCATTGCAAAGGAAGGAACATCTCTGGGTTTCTAAGCTTTTTAGCTTGTTCAAGGTTGGTCAACAAGAGGCATGTGATGTTCTAACTATCTCTAAATCATACGTTGTCATGTATTGCCATTTTGTAAGGATTTGTGTGAAAATGTACCATGGCTGCCCTAGTAGTTTTGTTTGTCAAGAATCCTAGTTTTATGTTCATAATGTTTGTTTTGTCAAATATTTTATCATTTGTAAATTATATGTGGACGCTAGATTGTAAGTTTGTGCCTTATTGTCATGTTTAGACTTGTTATTGAGATTTTGGCCATTTGGTAGTTTTAGGATCCAAACTTGAAAAGTAGTATGCTTGCCCTAGAATTATAAATCGTGGCTCACTATTAGGATAGGTAGATGACTTGTAATTTGCTCATAGATCCCCCCTGCCTTTGATCATGTTTGAATCAATGTGGCTTTTGTTTTTGCTCTTATGTTATTTTGATGTCATCTTGCTTGTCACTACCATGAATTGTGTGTTGGGCTATTGTGATTACTATTTTGCATCTCAATTGTTCTAAGTCAGTTGTTTAATGCTTACTTGAGCAAGTTTATAATGTTTGTTTTGGTGGAAATGTGAGAAACATGAAGTTTTGAACCTTAGGGCCTCTCATGAATTTTTGTTGATTTTGCTGTCAAAATTGGGTAAGCATATCATTTCTGGTTAGGAGCAATTGTTACTTGTTTCTAAGTTGGAGAATCCTTTGTCATTATGTTTTGGGAGTGTATGAGGTTTTTGTGAGTTCAAAATCTCCTTATGTGTTCAAACTGTTTAGTTATGCCTCATTTGCATTTTTCAAACCTCACTAATGCCACACACATACCACTTTCTGTTCCAATCTTGTTGTTTTCAAATATTGCATTGTATTGTGTTAAGTGAGTAGTTAATGGTTGACTTTCAATTCCTTGATGTTTATGAACAATTTTAAAGCATGGACACGAAATCGTATATATATTTTGATGCATAATTCAACTAAAGTTTAACCGTTTTCGATCCGATTTCGGGTTATTTCCGTGTTATTTGTCTGATGTTTTGCAGGTATTCAACGATCATGTCTAAACAAGGCAACATGAAGAAAAGAAGCAATCTCAGATGAAATATGGACGAAAAAGGAGTGAAAACATCATGAAAAGCACAGGAAGCTGTTTTTGCTGATGTGGCGACCGTCACAGCTCCATGACGAGCGTCACACGGGTGACGACCGTCACACCTTGTGACGACCGTCATGCAGGCAAAAACGCCCCACTTCAATTACACGTTAAAGAAGCAGTTCCAATTCCCATAGAGTGGACCACTACTCCCTGAATTATCTGCCTCAAAGTCCATCATCTTCAATGATAACCGTTGGAATTCCACTTCTATAAAAGGGGAAGAAGGGGACCTCAGAAAAGGGTGCTGCATTCATACAACGAAGTGCTGCCAAATTTATTTCCAGAGCATATTTTCCAGTTCAATATTCTTATTTGTTTCTCTTTACCTTTCCTGTATTCCATTTTCATTCTTCTGTAATTTCTACTTTTATTGTACGATCAATTTGGCATAAAGACCAGAATCCTGCCAACATCTGTGGAGGATCTGCCCAAAGGCCAATTGGAATATTTACAGGTTTCTCATTTCAATCGATTCCAGCTTTATTATAATGCAAATCATTATTTATTGTTTTTATTTATGCTTTATCTTTCCCAAATCCATGTCTAGCTAAACTTAGGTAATCGATATGTAGTAATAATTCGAATGGGATTTGATAACAACTGGTTGAAAAACTTTCTTTTCAAAAGTAATTTATGGTCTGAGTGTTTAAAACTAATTTACTGAATAAACTTCGTCGCGAAAGCGAGAACTTATTTAAAAGTAGTTTTGCCACGAAAGTGGGAAATTAATTAAGATACGAACCAACAAGCGAAAGCTGCGGTAAGGTCAGATAGTAAACACTAGTCATTCATTTTAATAACAACGAAAGCACTTTAAAATGAATTAGAACTTAGAGATTTCCAAAAAATAATTTTAACCCCGAACGGGATACGAAAGTGTACGTTTGGCCCTTAGGATTATGATTAGCGTCAATAACCATCGTGAGGCGAGAGTCTTCAAATCACCATTTTCTGCTTAAATAAACTTTGAAAATTATTTCATACACCAGTAACTTATCAAATCCCTGAAGAACACAATTACTACATATCGATTCAATCATTTATAATCTAAGTAGCATTCTTAGTTCCCTTTTAGTGACAATCTTATTCCCTTAAACATATTCTACCTAGCTAAACATAGTAACTCCCGAGAACACTAGTTTGATTACGAGTCCCTGTGGGATCGATATCTATTATTACTACGCGATAGACTGTGCACTTGCAGTTAGGTTGTATTAGACATAGAAAGTCGCGATCAAGTTTTTGGCGCCGTTGCCAGGGAACCGTTTAGTCAATAATGTAACCTTCTGTTACGCCGTATAAACTAGGTTAACAATTTTCATTTTTCCTTTACTAGTTCTGTCGATTGTATGCTAAGTAATCGCCTGCAAGGCGATATCGTAAAACCTTCAGTCGCAGAACTAAAGCGCTTCTTACATTTAAGAAGTCGAATCATTGAGTACCAACTCAAACAACTCAAACATAACACTCCCGAACCTCTCACTCCCATTCCCAAATCAGAAGAAGAAGAACCAACGATGGCTGAAGGACCTCCAAACAAACCGCTGAAGGCATACGCTACACCCTCTCAGATGGAGCCTAGAAGTAGCATTGCTGCCCCAGCTATTACCCGAAATGATTTTGAGCTGAAACCGTCATTGCTGTCGGCTGTACAACAAAACCAATTCTCAGGAAACGCAACTGAGGATCCGAACGAACATCTAACGAAGTTTGTACAATACGCTGACACAGTGAAAGCAAATGGAGTAACTCCAGACGCGATAAGACTTCGTATTTTCCCATTCTCTCTTAGAGACAGAGCGTGGACATGGTTACAATCGTTACCATCCAACTCCGTTACGACGTGGGAGCAATTGAAGAACGTCTTCTTAGCGAGATATTTTCCGCCAAGCAAAACTGCTATGCTTAGAGCTCAAATCAACGGATTTCGACAGAAAGATACTGAATCTCTTTACGAAGCATGGGAACGATTCAAAGATATGATGAGAACATGTCCTCACCACGGTCTAGAAGACTGGGTGACAATCCATACTTTCTATAATGGGCTTCTATACAATACTAGATTGACAATAGACGCTGCCGCGGGCGGTGCACTTATGGATAAGCCATACGATGAAGCCTATCAATTAATAGAAAACATGTCACAAAACCATTGCCAATGGGGAGGTGAACGCACTCCAACTGAGAAAACCACAGCGAAAGGTGGGATGTACGAGATCAGCAGCCTTGAAAAGTTCAACGCCAAAGTAGATGCTCTAGCACAGAAGATTGATAGTCTGACCGTTAACCCCACTACAACTGTCGCTGCAGTAACTCCAAATTGCGAGTTATGCGGAAACACCACTCATAATGCGCCCGAATGCCCATTACTAGCCGGAATCCCACCAGACCAGGTAAATTATGCTCAAGGAAATCCCTACGCAAATACCTATAACCCAGGTTGGCGAAATCATCCAAACTTTTCTTACAAAAGCGAAAATGCATTGCAAATGCCTACTGCTCCGCCAGGATATCAGAAACCAGCTGCTCAGAATGCACCTAGGAAATCAAACCTCGAGTTGATGATGGAAAAATTCATAGCTACTCAAGCTCAAACAAACAAAGAATTCCTGAATCAAAACATACACACTAGCGAGCAAATTAAACAGTTGACAGGAAAAGTAGACGCTTTAGCCACCCACAACAAAATGTTAGAAACTCAGATATCACAAGTGGCTCAACAGCAAGCCTCTGCTGCCGCACCTGCTGGCACATTTCCTGGACAACCCGAACAGAATCCAAAAGGCCAAGCAAATGCTGTAATACTAAGAAGTGGAAAAGAATTGGACGAACCGATCGATCCGAGGACCGAAAACTCAGCCATGCAACAAAAACCAACTGAACAAGCAGAAAAGGAATCCGAGTTAGAGAAGAAGGAAGACAACGAGAAGGAGGATACCGCAAGTGAAAAAACTCAAGCACCTCCAGCGCCATATAAACCACCTATTCCTTACCCTCAAAGACTAATAAACTCCAAAACTTCAGGACAGTTTAAGAAATTTGTAGAGCTCCTTAAACAGCTGAATATTACTATTCCTTTTATAGAAGCGATAACTCAAATGCCGTCATATGCTAAATTTCTCAAAGAAATCCTGTCGAATAAGAGAAAGATCGAGGATAATGAAACAGTTACACTTACTGCAGAGTGTAGCGCTATTATTCAAAACCGCATGCCTCCTAAATTAAAAGACCCAGGTAGTTTCTCCATACCCTGCGTCATAGGAAAGTTCGTAATAGACAAAGCTCTATGCGATTTAGGAGCCAGTATCAGTGTTATGCCCTTATCTATATGCAAAAAGCTGAATATGGGAGACCTCAGACCAACCAAAATGTTCGTTCAATTAGCTGACCGATCAGTAAAATACCCCGTCAGAATACTGGAAAACGTTCCAGTACGCATAGGACAATTCTACATTCCAACCGACTTCATAATCATGGACATCAAGGAGGACACTGTAACCCCAATTATCCTAGGAAGACCATTCCTAGCTACAGCCGGAGCGATTATAGACGTGAAGAAAGGAAGGCTAACATTCGAAGTAGGAGAAGAAAAGATAGAGTTCATTCTCACCAAGTTCTTACAAGCACCAGCAATAGACGATACCTGCTATTTAGTAGACGAAATTGACGAATGCATAAGAGAACTTGAAAATGAAGAGACCACGTATTCAGAAATAATAAAGATTCAAATACCCGATATTTCTGAAGACGATGACTGGCGTAAACCGTATAAAGACGACAGCCTAAGCGAAAGCATAGCACTGACCCCAAACCATATGCCAGGTCCGAAGAACCCATCTTTAGAACTTAAAACACTACCCAAAAACCTTAGATATGAATTTCTAGACGATGAACTAAAAAGACCAGTGATAGTCAACGCCGACTTAGGACAACCAGAAACCGAAAAGCTATTAGAAGTCCTAAAGAAGTACCCCACCGCGTTAGGCTATAACATAAGTGATCTAAAAGGTATAAGCCCTTCAATCTGTATGCATCGAATTACAATATAGGAAGACTCTAAAACCTCTCGAGAGCATCAGAGGAGACTGAACCCCATCCTGAGCACTGTAGTCAGAGATGAAGTAAAGAAATTGCTAGATGCAGGAATCATCTATTCGATCTCCGATAGTGAATGGGTCAGCCCAGTTCATGTCGTACCGAAGAAAGGAGGAGTCACAGTAGTTAAAAACGAAAAGGCGAATCAATAACAAAAAGAGTCGTGACTGGAAGTAGGATGTGCATTGATTATAGAAAGCTTAACAAGGCTACACGCAAAGATCACTTCCCGTTACCCTTCATAGACCAAATGTTGGAAAGATTAGCCAAACATTCATATTTCTGCTATCTAGATGGTTACTCATGATTTTTCCAAATTCCCATCCATCCTGATGACCAAGAAAAGACTACATTCACCTGTCCTTATGGTACTTTTGCTTACCGTCGAATGCCGTTCGGACTCTGTAACGCTCCAGCAACCTTCCAAAGATGCATGATGGCAATCTTCGCAGATTTCATAGACAACATCATGGAAGTGTTTATGGACGATTTCTCGGTATGTGGACAAAGTTTCGAAGGATGCCTACAAAACTTAGAAATGGTATTAGAACGTTGTGTAAAAGTAAACCTCGTCCTAAATTGGGAAAAATGCCATTTTATGGTCCGACAAGGAATAGTTCTAGGACATGTCATATCAGATAGAGGAATTGAGGTAGACAAGGCTAAAATAGAGATTATAAAAGATCTCCAACCTCCAAAATCCGTACGAGAAATACGGAGTTTTCGAAAATCACAAAAACTCTGACCGGCCTGTTGATGAAAGATGCTGAGTTCGTCTTCGACGACAACTGTTTAAAAGCATTCGAAACATTAAAATCAGCACTTATCACCGCACCAATCATGCAACCACCCGATTGGCGACTACCGTTCGAAATCATGTGCGATGCGAGTAATTATGCTGTAGGCGCAGTTCTAGGACAAAGGAAGGACAAGAAACTCCATGCCATCTACTATGCCAGTAGAACCTTAGATCCTGCCCAAATGAACTACGCTACCACAGAAAAGGAACTTTTAGCAGTTATATTTGCGCTTGACAAATTCCGTTCTTACTTAGTAGGAGCAAAAATTATCATATACACAGACCACGCTGCCATAAGGTACCTAATAAGCAAAAAGGATGCCAAACCAAGACTATTGAGATGGATCCTGTTATTACAAGAGTTTGACTTAGAAATCAAAGATAAGAAAGGAACCGAGAACGTTGTTGCAGATCACTTATCCCGAATAGAAGGCATCAAATATGAACCAGTACCGATAAATGACGATTCCCTTACGAACGTTTGATAGCCAAATTAGAAAGTGACACACCCAATTCAATCTCGGAAGATCCAGATTCGAAAAAGCCGTAGAAGCCGTCTATGCCCAAGTCACATTACCTTGGTATGCTGACATCGTTAATTACCTCGCTGCGGGCGTGCTTCCACCAGATCTTACTTATCAGCAAAAGAAGAAATTCTTCCACGATCTGAAACACTATTATTGGGACGAACCTCTACTCTTCAAGAGAGGGGCCGACAACATATACCGGCGTTGTGTCCTAGAGGAAGAAATAGAAAATATCATTTCCCAATGCCATTCAGCACCATACGGTGGTCATGCTAGTACATCCAAGACGTGCGCTAAGATTCTTCAAGCCGACTTATTCTGGCCTAATCTCTGGAAAGACGTTCACATCGCTGTGCAAAAGTGCGATCGATGCCAACGAACTGGCAACATCTCACGACGCGATGAAATGCCTCAGAAAGGAATCTTAGAGGTAGAAATCTTCGACGTCTGGGGAATAGATTTCATGGGACCATTCCCATCTTCTTTTGGTAATAACTACATACTCGTCGCTGTCGATTACGTGTCTAAATGGATAGAAGCCATAGCTGCTCCAACAAACGACGCACGAGTAGTAATCAAACTCTTCAAAAACACAATCTTTCCTAGATTTGGTGTACCAAGACTCGTCATTAGTGACGGCGGATCTCACTTCATATCGCGAATATTCGATAAACTTCTCTCTAAATATGGAGTCCGACACCGAGTAGCTACACCTTATCATCCGCAAACTAGCGGACAAGTAGAGGTCTCGAACAGAGAAATAAAACAGATATTGGAAAAGACTGTCGCTACCTCAAGGAAAGATTGGTCGTCAAAGCTACAAGAAGCTTTATGGGCTTATAGGACCGCTTTTAAGACACCAATAGGTACTACACCCTACAAATTAGTTTACGGTAAATCCTGCCATCTCCCTGTAGAATTAGAGCATAAGGCCTTCTGGGCCATCAAGACACTCAACTTCAACTACACTGAGGCAGGAGAAAAGCGAATCTTGAACTTACACGAGTTGGAAGAACTTCGATTAGACGCTTACGAAAATGCCCGTATCTACAAAGAACGAACTAAAAAGTGGCATGATAAACGTTCAGTCAGGAAACAATTCAGTGTGGGAGACATCGTATTGCTATTTAATTCAAGATTAAAACTCTTCCCAGGTAAACTAAAATCTAGGTGGTCTGGACCTTATGAAGTGACTAAAGTACTTCAGAGTGGAGCTATTGAAATTACCGATAAGATGAATGCACCGTTTATCGTAAACGGGCAACGTCTAAAACATTATAATAAGAACGACAACAGTCCTCAAGCCAGTAGTATAGCATTGCTTGAGCTTCCAACTCAAACACCCGAATAGCTTCTCACCAAGCTATCGTCAGGCTTTAGACGTTAAAAACAGCGCTTACTGGGAGGCAACCCAAATTCCCTCGTTATTGTATTTCATTTTTCTTTAAAATTTTACTTTGAAAATCCAACAAAAATTCTAAACTTATAATTACTACTACTTTCTACTTTCGTTTGTTTTCATATTTTTATTTTTATTTTATTTTTCTCTTTTGTCTTTTGTTTCTACCGCTTTTCGTCTTTAAGAATCCTGACTTCAATCTCCTGTTTTAAACTTTTCAGGATTTTTAAAGCCTTCAAAACATTCCTTCTCTTTTCTCCGAATTACCTGCGAGTATGGCCGAGTACGACTTCACAAAGGTTCACTTCCGAGGACTAGCTCAAAAGCAAGATTTGCAGCACTAACCGAAAGAGAATTCGCCTTAACGCTGTATTATGATAAGGCTACCATGGATAAACTAGGAATCACGGATAGCATTCAATACCTGTTCAATCAACTGGGTTGGGAGAACACTGCTCTGAAAACACGTTTTGCTACCTATAAGGATCTTACCTATGAATTCCTTAGTTCTTTCAGATACATACCCAACTATGGTTTTGGATCCAACACAGAGCTGATTACCTTCCGAATGTTTGGAATGGACCAAACCCATAGCCGGATGTCACTAGCTAACCTCCTAGTATTTCCTAGCGGACCGCATGTGTTCATCAGTGCAGAAGATGACGATATTGATTTTCAACTCGATCAATTCTGGGGTAGAATCACAGGCGACTATCACCCTGAACCAGACAGAATGTTACAATGATGATATTCATAACCAGCTTTCAGATACTTCCATAAGATACTAGCTCACACCTTGTTTGGGAAAGAAGAAAATATTACGACAGTATCTAAAGAGGAGTTATTCATCATGTTCTGTGCTTCTCAGGGACGTACCGTAAATGCAGTGCCTTTCATGATGAGATCTTTCAAACGCCTCACGCAGGAACCTCAGACACCTATTCTTATAGGCGGCCTCGTAACAATGATTGCCCACGAGCTTGGCCTTAGATTCCACTTAAATGCCAACACTCGTTTTGGCACCATCCGACCCATGACATACAATTCTGCTTTAACAGGCGCATTTTAGGAACTATGGGACCTGGACTGTATGAGTACCTCATTAACGAAAAACCAGTACAACTATTCACACTGCATGATCATCTGATGACAAGTATCCACAACAAGGACAACTGGCTCTATGAATTGGATGAGCCTATGGGACCTCCTTCACCACAGTCAACACCACAGAACTATATGTATGACAGTGACACATCTCTGAGGCACACGACTATATGTATTATGAGGATGTTGTGTCCGAAGCTGAAGTAGACCCTACGACTCCTCCGCACTACAACACCTATCCTGAGCCTATCCCTGAGGAGACCACCGACAAAAATGGATACCGTTTTACTCAGATTAGACGACGTTGATGCAGCTCTGACTAATGTAAAAGCTGACATCGCAGGCATGCACAGCGAACTGGTAGGCTTCATGGATTTAGTCTGCGACCAACTCGACTACTACGCACGGAAATTCGATGAGTTGAAGACACGAAAAGACTAGTTACTAGTTCTTAGCAGTAGTTTCATTTTAGTTTAGTCTAGTTTAGTTTCATTTAATCATTTGGATTTTCGCATTGTTAGTTTTCTTTATGTACTACATACAATCATTTCAATTTTATGTTATTTCAATTCTAGTTTTTATTCAATTATTCTGTTTTCGCATTATTCGTTGTTTGTTGGCTGTTATATTACATTGCCGTATCAATACTAAGCCTTAAAGTCACTACGAGAACGCCCTCAGAGCAAAATTTTGCGTGCTGCAGATTTTGCTGCTGTGACGACCGTCACAGGATCCTGACGAGTGTCACGCGGGTGACGACCGTCACACATACGTGACGACCATCACGAATTCAAAAACTGCTATCTGATATAACAGGGTGCGTGTTCTCTTCCACTACCCCCATTACCACTTCCAATCATCCTAACTCCTACCCCACTTCAAATTTTCGTCCCTCCCCACATTGCACCATATATTTCAACTCCAATCTCAACTTCCAAACCACACTTCTGTCAGTTCTTCCCACTCTGCAGAAAAACCCCAATCTTCAGAAACCTCTCAATCTTCCAACAATGGAAAGAAATGCAGAAACCCCAGATATCAGCAACATTATCTTCAGTGAAGGTGACTTAGGCGAGAGACAGCGAGCAAACTACATCGCATTTCATCAGAGGTCGCTCCAGCCGACTCATTATCCACACCTTCATCGTTTACGGAGCTCGGACTCCTTGAAGGCGTGACCTGGATGCTTCAAAGAGTAGGCATCTGGAACCTCTGCACCAACCCACTGCCAACATACGAACAACTCACTCTCGAGTTCTTGAGTTCGTTTACTTACGCCACATCCAGCGGCGAACTTAGCCAGCACTCAGGTGCCGCATGCTTTCGGATGTTCGGCACCAACTATCAGGTGAACCAAAATCAGATTGCCAGCATCCTACAGCTACCTCAAGGTGACAATGCCCACCGCCGCATCACCGATCAGTTCCAGCACGAAGCCTTCGCGCTGTGGTATCAGTTGACCGGCATCAATGCCGATGGTTGGGACCTCTCTGCCCGCCACTCATATTCATAACCCAACCATCCGGTACTTTCACAGAGCGTTGAGCAACATAATCTTCGCCAGAGACAGCAACCACAAGTTGAACTCGAAAGAGCTCTTCTTCCTCTATTGCGTCTTCAACAACGAGCCTGTCAATGCCGCTCCGTTTCTGTTGGACCACATTCAGGCCAACTGAAACCGTGGCTCGAAGCCATTTTACTTTGGTGGGATTGTCACTGCCATTGCACTCGGGCTGAACCTTGGCGACCGCCTCCAGCACCTCCATTCCATCCCCTCGGTGTTCCTTGACACCGACCACTGCAGAGCCTCTCATCTTATCCGCTCCAGAGCTGACGGACAAGTACCATCCGGTAGTGCGTGGTAAGATCGTCCGAAGCATCATCCTTCCGTTCCGCACTCGCACACACCCAGAGGATTGTACCAACTGGTTATTTGACCTCACTGCCCCTCCTGCTGCCGTTGTTCCTACTTAGGATCACACTCACGGTTCTGACGATGAATCCAAGCTGAGTTGGACATGTCCGAGCAGCCAGAGGCATCGCAGCCTCCTCCTCCCGAAGGTACATCCTCTCGTCGCCGCCGCCATCATCCCGTGCCAGACTACACAGAAGAGGACCTTTGCCGCTCTCTAGACCAGCAGGCACAGATACTCGCGATGCTGCAGCAGCAGAATCAGCGAGCTAACCAGTTTGAAGCTTGGCACCGGACTCAAATGCAACAACTTCAAACCGGCCAAGCTACTATCACTGAGAACCTGGAGAATCTGACCTTGCAGGTCGAAGGACTCCGGGACACCGTCTACCACACAGGAGCCATGAGTTATGAGGACAGAGTAGCCCTTGCCAGAGCCAGAGGACGCCAGCGCGGACGTGACAGAGGCAGCGGACGTGATTAGTTTTCCATTTTTCCTTATTTGTTTACTATATTTCAGTATTTGTAATTTCATTTCCGTTGTATCTCCCTCTCGCATGCTTCAAAATCAGTGGGGACACTGATTGAGATAGTGTGGGAGCGGAGCCTTTATCGCCATTCCACTGTACTCTGAGTTTCCTTTATTTTCTTTATTTCCATTCCACTGTACTTTGAATTTTCGTAATTTCTATTTAAACACTTTCTATTTTTAGCAAATAAAGCTCGTTTATATATACTTTGCCCGTTACGCAAACATCCCCACATTATTCAACGTAAACAAAAACTTTCGTTCGTTCCTCAAAAGCAAAAGCACCACGAGAATGCACCAGAGTTCAAAACAAGTTTTGAAACTCCGAGGAAACGACAGTTCTAACAAAACCAGTACCGTCCTGACACCTTAGATCTCCGGTTTATGCGAGTCGGTTTCACTACCTACGCGTACCAAATTCTCAAGTGTCTACGCAAACTCAACCCCAAGTAGTTTATACTAGCAGTCAGCACCATCCTAAAACACTTCTAAGCAAGCGACCGATGAAGATAAGTGTATGATCTCCAAAAAGACGGAAAAAAAATCATGAAAAAAGAGCTAAATAGCCCAGAAATATAAGACACGTTTCCTTCTAAGTTAGGTGCTCCTCACCCGAGCATTTAGCCCAACGGCACGAAAACTCATTGAAAAATCAATGACTTAAGCTTATGATCAATGAAGAAGATCAAAAACAGAAATGAGATCATATTCACTAACAGGTCGACTTGCCATGAAAGTGTACGGACAACGGGCTTAATGTGATTGCGCTAGAACAAACAGGGTGAACTTGCCGCGAGAACCTTGACACCAAGCTACAAAATCATGACTGGAACCGATTTGCATAAAAAGGAGACCTCCGAAGACTTGTAGTCCAGTGTCGTCATGATACTCGTCTTGTTCTTACCAAGAATCCCGGTTTTTCCCAACTCTGCGAACGAAGAAGCTGCCTCGTGCTTGCCGACTTTTTCATGTTTTACTTGAGGACAAGCAAAGATTCAAGCTTAGGGGAGTTTGATAACACGAAATCGTATATATATTTTGATGCATAATTCAACTAAAGTTTAACCGTTTTCGATCCGATTTCGGTTATTTCCGTGTTATTTGTCTGATGTTTTGCAGGTATTCAACGATCACGTCTAAACAAGGCAACATGAAGAAAGAAGCAATCTCAGATGAAATATGGACGAAAAAGGAGTGAAAACATCATGAAAAACGCAGGAAGCTGTTTTTGCTGATGTGACGACCGTCACAGCTCCATGACGAGCGTCACACGGGTGACGACCGTCACACCTTGTGACGACCGTCATGCAGGCAAAAACGCCCCACTTCAATTACACGTTAAAGAAGCAGTTCCAATTCCCACAGAGTGGACCACTACTCCCTGAATTATCTGCCTCAAAGTCCATCATCTTCAATGATAACCGTTGGAATTCCACTTCTATAAAAGGGGAAGAAGGGGACCTCAGAAAAGGGTGCTGCATTCATACAACGAAGTGCTGCCAAATTTATTTCCAGAGCATATTTTCCAGTTCAATATTCTTATTTGTTTCTCTTTACCTTTCCTGTATTCCATTTTCATTCTTCTGTAATTTCTACTTTTATTGTACGATCAATTTGGCATAAAGACCAGAATCCTGCGATCAATCCTGATAAAAAACCTACAAGCACAAAGGGTTAGAAAAACATTTCGAGGTGCTTGTTATGCAAATGATTCATGCAAATGCAAACGTGTGTCTGTGCCTTGGGAGAGATCCCCCCTGATCTAGTTTCCAAGACAAATAAAGTCTAACATCCCAATCATGGAAAGAAATCCTCATATATATCTAAAAAACCCGCGCGGGCAGCGTACAACTATAATCAAATACAACTGAAGCAACAAGTGTGACCCCAA